>CABHPP010034015.1:0-13352 GCA_902168425.1 Peromyscus attwateri | reverse complement strand
ACACACACACACACACACACACACACACACACACACACACACACATGAAAAACATAGAAGAGCATACAAAATAGGCAAAACCACACATGAAAAAAAATAAAGTAAATGTGTACATAGAGAGAAATGGACCTCAGGGCAGTATGTATCCACCTGGTACCTGATACTGAATAGGCTGGTGGCCAAGACTGACATTTCTTGGCTTGTTCCAGTATGTCCACCTATTGGGTAGATTTTAATATTTCTGTCTCAAAGATTAAATCCACTAACACAAGGAAACTAACTCCTTGATGTTCAAGTAAACATTAGCTATTCATACCAAATAGACATTGAGTTCAGGCTTAAGTCACCTTCTTGTGAAAATTAAAATGCATCACTTTAGCTTTCTGGTATGTAATGATGCCAGGAACAGCTTTAACCAGACTTCCTTTATCTGCCATCCTATTTTCCAGTGTGTTGATTTGGGGTTGGGGTGCTCAGGTTTGGAGTCATCCTAAGGATAATTCTTGGTGCTAATGCATTAGACATCATGCCAAGGCTTTTAATAGTACAAATCAAGTCTTATTTTTCTTATGACATTTTTCTTCTATGACTCGAATATCTGTCAAATGTTTCTCTACCATCTATTTTTTCTGGCTTTTGCTCAATGTTAAGGTAATAAATTGACACTCTCTTGTGGACAAAGAATCAAAAAATGTATTTCCTATGAATCTCTGCTAACACCCTCTTCTTGTTTCCAGTCAACTGATATGCATTCCACTTTGAGGCATTGATTAAAATGGTGATCAAATTTATAGATTCCTTAGTGAATGTTAATTTATTCACTCTGTGTACCATTCACAATTTCCTAGGTTCTGGAAAAAGACAAAATCTCAACTCTGAAAACTTCTTCGAGTTAGTGGAGTGTACTATAATTTTTCATTCCTATGTAAATGACTGAGTTATGGGAAAGTGATTGAGGAAGGATGGTTTGTTAAAAAAAAATCATGAGTTTTCTGAGAGGAACTCACATTGAAATAATTTGGGTAGGAAAACACTGTAATTATCATATAAGAGTTCTGTGTTTTGGTTTTACTTTGTACTTCTTTGGCAACAACACATTCATGTTCTATTACATAAGCTTCCATTTTTGAGAAAGAACACATTCCCTGTGACTCCAAGCCTGCTGCGGGAACCCTGGACACAAACATTAAGATCTTAAAACTCCAACAAGGGAAATCTTCCAAGCATGGGTAGTGTAATTGGTTGGTTAATTGATTTGGTGTCAGTAGTGTGTATAATTTTATAGAGGCAGAAACTGGAGCTGGATTAATTGGAGATTCTTATAATGCACACTTCCATTTTCATTTAGAATGCTTCCATTAAAAAAATAAAACCACCTCACCTTTTGTTTTCTGTTGTGGACAGCAAAGCAGAGTCAGTTGTACTATAGATAATCCTTCCTGAGGAACATCCCGCACTGAGGTGCCTATTCAAGGAGCTTAGTGACCTGCTCATTGATTTCCTCTGTAAATGAAAGTGTTTGATATGAGGATGGATCAATCGCAGAACTCTTTCAGCTGCCTGGCTTTGTGTTATTTAAAAATACATGAAATTGTTTAGTTACAATTGATCTCTTTCTACTCCATATTAGCATGTTCCTTGCATTTGTGTTATGTAAAACTGTAGCTTTCAAATCTGAATGTAAATTATAGGATAAATAAGGCTTTTCTTAGCTTTTTCAAAACCCTCAAAGTTGAATATAGTTCCACTTTAGTAGGGCTGTAGTGAGAAAGAATAAAGTGTGCACGTGTGGGTGTATGTGTGTAGGTATGGCTGTATTTGTGAGTATGTGTTCATTGTATCCATATATAAATACATATATATATATATATATATGTGTGTGTGTGTGTGTGTGTGTGTGTGTGAGTGGGTGTGTGTATGTGAAGCACGTATGTGCAATCATGTATATGTGTGTGCACATGTGGACATGTATATGTGTTTGTATGTGTTTATATACATGTGCAGGCATTTATATGTGTATGTGTTTGTATAAGTATGATTTAATTTTTAATGTTCAGTAAAAAAAGTGCTTCTAATAATTCCTTTGTAAAATCACTTTGACTAATTTCTGACTGCATAAAATCCTTTTCTACAATACATGTTGACTTAAAATATAAATGATCTTTTTTTCTGACAATTTTCACGTGACTTCCTCCTCACATAGTCCTGCCAGGCACCACTTTATCAACAGTTTGAAGTGAGAGCCACAACTCCTGTAAAACTCATGACTCTGATCTGTGCAGTTGGCAAGAGCTGATGCTGGGATCAGCTAAGCAACTCTGATTCAGAGGTGCAGGCACAGGGATAAGAACAGGTCTATACAGAGTCCCTGCATTTACCTTTGTAGCATGAATCTTAAAGAGTCTTATTAATAAAAACAAACCTGGAGCCAGGTATCGGGGTGAATGCTGGAAGATCAGAGAAGCAGAACAAGCCACAGCTACCTCACTTCACCAATTCCTCAGCTGATCCTGTTTCCTCAGACTGGAAGCTTCTGTGTCCTCATCCAAATAAATCTCAGCTGAACTGTTGCTCAAAGCCTAAAAGCTTAACCAACCTAGTTCCTGGTTTTCATGCCTTATATACCTTTCTGCTTTCTGCCTTCACTTCCTGGGATTAAAGGCTCACTTCTTGGGATTAAAGGCATGAGTCATCATGCCTGGCTGTTTCCAGTGTGGCTTTAAACTCACAGAGATCCAAATGGATCTCTGCCTCCCAAGTGATAGGATTAAAGGCGTGTGTGCCACCATTTTCTGGCCTCTATATCTAGTGGCTGTTCTGTTCTCTGACCCCAGATAAGTTTATTACGGTCACACAATATTTTGGGGAACACAATACCACCACAACCTTTGTCATATAAACTTTGTTATTTCTTAGGTATTAGCTTCCTAAGTTATGTGACACTACAAACTTTTCATCCAACTGTAGGCAATGTGTGCTGAGCTACTATTATGTATTATTTGAAAGCATATTTTCTGTCTATATGAAAAGCTTGTACATCATTATTCAACATCTTAGGCAACAGGTAAAACCTTGCCTGGATAAATTTGCAATGACCTAGTAGAGTGAGGCCCTGCCTAAGTTTATATACACACATGCCTCAAGCCTACCTTGTTACCATTTTCATAAAAATGCATGCGTGTATAAAGGATTAGTACCTTAACATCACTATCTACACAGAAAATGGTGCTGGAATTCTTGATTCTCAGCTGTTGAGAAGCATCAAGACTCTCAATAAGAGCAAAGTTTTTCATATGACCCCATAATTATTTCCATCTTTCTATCCTGCCTCAATTTGGGTAAGAATGTGATGCCCACTGAAAAATTGGAGTGGCATTGTAATGCAGTTGTTTAATTATAAAAATGAACCCAAAAGAAAGAGATCTCATTAGACAAATGGAATATAGAGAAGCTGTGTGAAGAAATCCAAGACAAAGTGTTGCTCTCCAGAGGAGCCTGAGGAAGAGGGAATGGGACCAATCCTCAATATGCTGTTTTGCCAAGTGATTTTTGATGAGCACCCTGCCTAGCTAAATGTCTTCCTCGTGGAAAGAGTAATCCTGGACCGTGGAATCAGATATGTCTTCAGAGAGAATTGACATTGTATGGACAGCAGTGTGAAGTTCAGATTCATCTGTCTCTCCTGTGACTAGACTATAAAGGTTTTCATCCAGGGGATGGAGAACTGCAGAGAGATAAAAGAGCCCTGCTTGAGTGGCCTGGAACTCTCTATGCACCCCAGGTTGGCACTGATCCTGTGTTCTTTCTCCCTCTGCTTCTCCTCTGCTGAGATGAGAGATGTGTGTCCCCACACCTTGCAGGTTGTCATTCATTCACAGCTGAAGTAACTGACAGTTGAGTTGCAAGGTCACTAAACTGACAAGACTCATGAGATGACTTCACAGCTGTTTCTCAGGAAGAAGATGCTGAGATCAGGAAACACTGCTTTGAATCAGATATGTATTTTTCTAAAGCACTACATGATAACAAGTGAAGCACACAGCAGTAGCATGCCAATCAGCATGCAGGGCTATGATAGCTATCTTCCCCCGCTAGACACGAAAAATCAGTTAATCCTGACAGATACTCCTAGATCAATAAAGTACAAACAGTGTTCAACAACAAAGCTTCAGGCTATTCCAAAAGGTGCAAATGCAAGACTACAACACACACACACACACACACACACACACACACACATGCACACACTCACACACACGAGCACTTAAGAAGATAGGCCTAAAGGTCCCTATGCTTTCACTATTATTTAAGTTTATCCACAATTAAGTAAAAGCTGAATTATAGCCAGAAGCTCATGGTTATTTGATTTCACTGATTCATTTTTCTCCAATATCCTGATTAGCCAGCTATAGGTAGGACAGTGGGAAAATAAAAATAAAGTCTTCAGAAGACTGCTTTCTAGCAATGGAAGAACATTCAAGGTAACAAAAGTTTTTGCAGGAGGTATGATGGAATCCCACGGTTGCTGGAGGAGGTAGAAAGCTCAGAGAAGATCCCAGGACATTGGATTCCCAGAGTTTTTCCCACTGCAGAGTAAACGACCTGGAAGAGCAGAAGAGAAACACAAAGCTTCACTGTAGGAGTAGTTGCCTGTGCTTTACCCCTGAAGCACCACCCCTAGCAGGCAGCAGGTAACTGCCAGGGGGAATGGCCAAGGGCGGACCCCTTAAGACCTGGGATGCATACATGCTAGCTCTCTTGGCTGCCTCATAGTCTTGGATGCTGGATGCTGGTGCTGCTGATCAAGGCTGAGCTCTCCAGAGAATCACGTTGGACTGACCCTTGACCAACTCCCTTATGCTTATTATGAGTTAACCCAAAATAAACCCCTTTGATTATCAGATAAACTCTGTGGCATTGCCTCATTACCTCTGGGCTTTTTCATCTAATGTTTCTTTGTCCTTTGATGTGTCTTCCTATAACTTCTGAATGGCACAAAAGGGATCAGCACTTATTTATTCTAGCTGTTTTGAATAAGGACAGATAGAATTGGGTGTCTTTAAAGAGAAAATAAGTCTCTTAATAGACATAATTTTCTGTGTACTTGTAACTCCTACATAATCTTCCCATTCAGATAAAGGGTTAAACTATTTTTAAAGCAGGATCAGAACTCCTAGCTCACAGCTAATGGTGATAGGTGGGAGGAATGGCAGGTTTGAACTAATTTCACTAGTTGCCGTGACCTGCACAGCCGGAAACCGAGAACTGGCGAGGGACACCGAGGTTAAACAGCACTCTGGACACAGCATGGTTCGTCATTCAAAGGGAGCTCCTTTATTGACAATCATCAGCCTTATATACCCTGCTACTTCCTACTCTCCATGGGGTCAGGGCACGATCCTCAGGTTCCCATCTGCGTCCCAGCAGCTCAGCCAAACAGGAAGACTGCAAGCAGAGAGCTGATTCTTGAAACAATGTTCTAGTAATAGCTATATTGTAAACATCCTGTGACTTACTGACCACAGGAAAAGAGGAAGGACAAAAGGGCACCTTAGGGCAACTTAGGGCAAACAGCCTATGCACAAGGCCTGTTCAGTGCCTGCTGCCAACAACTAGTCAGTTTTTGGAGTTGTCAATGAAGACTCTCTTTCTGGTTTCATTAATAAATGATCCTCCCCATTCATGTTATCTAGACAGGTGTTGAGTGCATGAGTGAAAGAATGAAGGATATGTTCAGAAATAAATAAGGCCAGGTGGCAGTGCATGCCTTTAATCCCAGCACTCTATTGATTTTTCTGGTCATGTTTTCTTTGAAATTAGAAGCATCTTTCTTCTTTTGTTTATTTACTTTTTTTGTTTATACATCCCAACAAAAGTTTCCCCTCCCTCCTCTCCTCCCATTTCACCCACCCCCACATCCTCCCTATCCATTCCTCCACATCTAGAAGCATCTTACAAAACAAATGACGCATTAGTGTTCAATGATAAGAGACTGAATGAAGTGAATTATCAACATGGATCATATAGAAAAACTTATTATACATCATTGTAGTAACAGAAATGTGTATAAAGGGTAAATCAAGTGTCAAAATCCCCTAATCTGAAACTTGTAAATTAAAATTCAAATCTTATTATGAGTTGAGAAGTTTCTTTCTCCCTATTAGAATAGTCTTATTCTAATCCTAAATTCTTGTCATATATCAGACAGTGTTACCTGCTGCAGATAAAAATAAAACCATAGAAAACAAAAATGAATTTTTTAACCTCAAGGAAGTTCCCATCTAGGCAAGGGAACTGCCAACCTAATCAACAGTCACAAGTGTGTAGGTGGTGATGCAGTCCCCAGGATGAGCCTCACAGCACTTAAGCTAGTGATGCTGTAAGAATCACAGGCTCCCCTAGGACCTCCACATCTTTACCACCACCTGTAACACGAATTGCTAAATGGTCTTATTAATAGAAAACCTGGCACAAGATATTGGGGTGAAAGCTGTAAGATCAGAGAAGCAGAACAAGCCAGCCACGTTCTTACCTCTACGAACTCTTCAGCCTCAAGAAAGAGACTTCCTGTTTACTCACGCCTTATAAACCTTTCTGTGCCCTGTCATCTTTCTTCCTAGTGCTGAGATTGAAGGCATGTGCCAGCACACCTGGCTCCATTTCCAGTGTGGCCTTGAACTCACAGAGATCCGAATGGATCGCTGCTTCCCGAATGACAGAATTAAAAGTGTGTGCTACCACTGCCTGACCTCTATCTTTAATATAGTGGCTGGCTTTGTCCTCTGATCCCCAGGCAAGCTTTATTGGGGTGCACAATTATCACCACAACCACCTACTGCTACTATTGCATTTGTACTTCACTTCACTGGACTGCCAGGATCTCTTTCCTACTCAGTAGTGGATTTAAAACATCTCCCACATCATTCCTAGGAAGCATATGCTGCATTAGTAAAATGGCCTGAAGCCAAAGCCTTCTCAGAGCGAATGTTCTATTCCCATCCCCTTGATTGACATTCTCAGGATCAAGTCTAGTCTTTTCATGGTCTCCTTTCTCTGGCTGGTACCATCCCTGAGAGTATAATAGATACTTAAAGCACAATAGCTATAGCAACTTCCTTCCTGCTGGGCTTAGTCTTTGCCTGGATGATCTGACACTTTGAACTAGTTGTAGGTCTAGAAATCATAGTGTGTGCAGCATTCACACGGGATTGTGAGTCCATAGCACCATAAGGAAAGAAAGGCACTTGTTCATTAAGAGTAAAATCCTTCTGTAAGTGCAGAACTAAATGAGTTCAAATCATACTTCCACAGAAATGCTTCTTCACTAGTGCTTTTCACTAGTATTTTCTTTAACTTTTTTATGAACATCAGGGAGCATTGTGTTGATATTAATTTTTATTTATCTTATAAAGTTTACTTTCAAGGTTTCAAAAGTGTTATTAATATAATTTATATTTTTGTGATTTGCCATTTGAAAATGAGACAAACTGAGAAGTGAGTTGAGCTTACTGCTGACAAGAAAATGAACTGTGTGGCAGCATTTCAAAGAAAATTTAAAATTATTTTAGTGAACCTAATAATCTCTACTACGAATTAAATTTTAAATAGCATTAGGAGAGGTGAAATTGCTTTAGAACTTTTCCCTTGTGAGACAACATAAACTCTTGTCTTTCCTATTTTACATTAGGTTTTGAAAGTCAAGCCTTCACTATGTAGACTACCAATAAGAACAGAAAAAAAAAATCACACTGTAAAAACAAAACACTACATGCAACACACTCAAGCTGTAGGCTATTTTACAGGTTTTATTTGTTCTTTAAATTGTTTTGAATTTGTAACACACATTTTAATACGTGTAATTCATGGTGGCTAGAGATATGATTCTATACTGTGAATGGTACACACAGTTCTTGATGATTCTGACCAAGGAGTTTGGAAACCGTTGTGAAGCCACTGACCTCACTCACAGCTCACTTTTAAGAATTGATGGGCAATCCTGCCAAGCTCAGTGTCCTAGAAGCAGAAAGTATGTCTAATGGATTTTTTAAATTGCTCCTAGGTGCTAAAATAATACTGTTTTCTCAGGGGTAGTGACCTTCTGAAGTAAAGTGGACCAGATATTCCACAACCATCGACTAACAACAAAAGATTCAGAAGCTAAATAACTCAACTCCATTTCCAATTGTCAGAGAAATACAGACAGATACAACCTCTTTAGGAAAAGGGCATGAACTTTTAAAAAATATTTCATTATTTTTAAATTGCCAGACTACTGTGAATTGCCTGCATGAAACCCACACAAGATCAATCCAGTCAGAATTCTAACAGTGGTGATGGGGTTCATGAGACCTTAATCCTGAGACCCTATGAACAGTTGATGGCTTCTGAGAGAGGAAGAGAGACAGGTTTCTTAAGGATGTGGCCCCTGGTCAGTCAACCGTGCTCCAGTGGAAGGCCACACACCTAAGGATATAAAGGCAGCACAAATTGGACTCTATAAGTAATTTAGCAAAAAAGAAAAGACATGAAGTTGAGGGGTACATGTAGATCTGGGAGGAGTTAATGTGAGGAATGAGGAATTAATTTGATTAAAAATACATTATGTGAAATTATAAAAGATTTAACAAAGTATTTTTAAAAGTTAAATGTAAACTTAAATAGGTAAATACCTTGCTTCACTTAAATAATCAATTTAATATGGTGAAATGTAGATATCTGTAGAAAAAATCAATATGAATAAGTAAGCATAATTTATGTTAAAAAAGAGGACATTGAAGTTAGTGTATAACTTACATATGTAATACACCAAAAGATGGTGAGATTTTCTAGCACAACAGAAAAGAGTAAATTCTATTATTGATGTTGTAAGATGGGAAGATGGCAATGACCCTGATGTTGGGGGTTAAGAAAAACTCCCTGCATTTTTTTTTTATTTTACATTTTTTCTATGATATATTTTATGTGCATTAGTGTTTTGCTTGCATATATATCTCTGTGAGGGCGTTGCATCCTCTGGAGCTGAAGTTACAGACAGTTTCGAGCTACCATTTAGGAGCTGGGAATTGAACCCACGTCCTCTGGAAGAACAGCCCGTACTCTTAACTGCTGAGCTATCTTTTCGGTCTATGCAGGGACACTTTGCTCAGCCTGGGAGGAGGGGACTGGACCTGCCTGGACTGAATCTACCAGGTTGAACTGAATCCCCAGGGGAGTCCTTGCCCTGGAGGAAATGGGAATGGGGGAGGGGGGCGGGGAGGAGGAAGGACAGGGGAATCCGTGGCTGATATGTAAAATTAAATCAAATTATAAAAGAAAAAAAAAAGAAAAATTCCCATAGTATGTCTGCAAACAGGTCCGTGAATTGTGACTGTGGCCCCTAAGTCACAGTGTCTATGATGCACACATCCATGGACGACACATATTTCTTTTTTTGTTTGTTTGTTTGTTTTGTTTTGTTTTTCGAGACAGGGTTTCTCTGTGTAGCTTTGCGCCTTTCCTGGAACTCACTTGGTAGCCCAGGCTGGCCTCGAACTCACAGAGATCTGCCTGGCTCTGCCTCTCGAGTGCTGGGATTAAAAGCGTACGCCACCACCGCCCGGCAACACGCATTTCTTTCGAGTCATAGTTTATCTACTATAGTTAAAGCAAATTTACAAGGAGCTGAAAGATATTACCAGTGTAGCTCTCTGAGGGTCAGAGTATTCCCAGGTCACATCATCCGCCTCAGAGTGTTATGACACCCTCAAACATCATGCCAACATGCCAGGACCCCAGAGACACAGAACTCTGGAATGTGCTCCAGATAAAATATTATGAGGCTTAAACACATTTTTATAAAAAATTGAATGCTGCGAGTTGCTTGGCAAATTTTTTATGAAGGAAGAAAGGGAGAGGAGGAGAGAATACTAGAAGAAGGACTGTATAGTTTTTTGAATCTTTATATAAGATTATTATGAAACTACCAATCTGTTATTCGGCAACCAGTGAGTACACAGTGAAGAGAATATAAAGAAAAGATAAACAGACTTCTTTCATGACATCAATGATAATGAAGGGTTTGCATTCTTTCCACTTAGTTACGCTCATAATTTTCAACTTTTCTAAAAATGCAATACAGTAAGCTTTCTTCTTTTAACTTCTACAAAAGTACTGAGATATCTACTCTTGGACTTTATTATGTTTCATTTACAAAAGAAACTTCTATGGTTTGTAAAGCTGCTGGTGCCATGCCTTCTCACATCCAGACAGGTCAGTTCATCCAAATGCTTTTTATTCCTCATGGGCACGTGCCATGCTGCTTTACAACCAGGGTGACCTCACTATCTTTCCTCTGATATTCCCTCTTTCAGAATGGAGCCTTCCTACCCAGCTGAGTCTCAATATTCAGCTTAAAGATCTTCTGTAGAAGATCCATTCTGGGTTATCTCCATGCCTTGAGTTTCTACACATTCTGCTGTCTTGAGTTATTCAAGAAGCCACACCGCAGCCCTCTGTCCTATTCTTCACTTAGCCATTTCCTTCATTGGCTTCCTAAGTCACTGATAATAGAAACCTTGTAGTGTTTGGAATGAGAACGTCCACATAGGTTCAGATATTTAAAAAATTCAGTTGTTGATGCTCTTTGGGAAGCTTTAGGTGTTTCAGATTAGTTGGGAATAAAATGTTATTAGTGGCAGGATTTAAAAGTAGGAAGATTTGTCCCATTTCCAGGTTGCTCTCTCTGCTTCATGGTTGCCTTTGAAGATGTGAGCTTTCAGCTTCCTATTCCTGTCTCCATAGCTGCTGCTTGCTGCCCTGTCTTCTCTGCCATGATGGACTCTCATCCCTTCTGGAGCCATAAGTCAAGATAAACCTTTCTTCCTTATTCAGCTTTGGTTATGAAATGTTACCACATCAACAGAAATTAACTAATACAGACCCTGATCCTTTGTTTGTTTGTTTGTTTGTTTGTTTGTTTTTCGAGACAGGGTTTCTCTGTGTAGCTTTGCGCCTTTGCTGGAACTCGCTTTGTAGACCAGGCTGGCCTCATACTCAAAGAGATCCACCTGCCTCTGCCTCCCAGGTGCTGGGATTAAAGGCATGAGCCTTTCACACATCACATGCCTGCAGTGTCTAATGTGTTAGACATAATCCTGCCTCTGACAGCTCACTGTAAACAGGGAGATTTGACATTTAAGCAAAAAATATCTATTAGCAAAAAAGAAAGGTCATGTTTACAACAAAATATTGTTACTTAAAAATAGGAAGGCATGTCATAGAAAAATTTTCATCCTTTTAGTACTCAAGTTGCTTTTCTACATCAAAGCACATTCAAGTTATAGCTATAACACAGTGATAACATTAATTGAGATAGAAAATATTGTTGTGAAATATTTAACTCAGTGAGAGCCATTATTTTTTTTTTGCATTATTGACTCATTTATCATGCACTGCCTATTTCTGTGTCTATAACTTTCAGACAGTATATTTTGTAGCAGGCTTTCTTTTGGGTCACCAACCAGCTCCCAAATCATGACACGGAGACTTATTATTTGTTTTGAATGCTTTGCCTTAGCTTAGATATTTATTTAATGTGTTTCTCTTTATCTACATTTTGCCTTGGGCTTCTTACCTTTCTTTCTTTATATCTTGCATTCCTGTTATCTGTGTATCTGGCTGATGGCTGCCTGGCTTCTGGCCCCAGACATGTCCCCCTCTTTCTTGCTCATTCTCCCTCCTCTCCTTTGCCTAGATTTCTCCACCTACTTATGCACACTGCCAACCAGACCCACCTATCCCTTTCTTGCCTAGCTATAGGCAGTTAAGCTTTTTATTAGACTAATCAGGTGCTTTAGGCAGGCAAGGTGAAACAACAACACATCTTCTCATAATTAAACAAATGCAGCATAAACAAATATAACACAGCTTTACATCATTAGCAAAGGCAGGAGAAGCAAATGTTACACACCTTCATTATAGTTAAATATTTCACAACAATATTTTCTATCTCAATTAATGTTATTACTGTGTTATAGCTATAACTTGAATGTGCTTTGATGTAGAACAGCAACATGACCTGGTCCAGCTGCCGCTGTTCTGTTGTTCTGTCCAAGGGTGATGGGGACCAACCGCAAAGCTTGCTGCTGCTCTGACCACCCAAGAGAGCTCACAACCTCTATTGTCTGTTCTTAGGTGGTCATGTATGCAGGCAGGACCACATCCTAGGGCTTTCTACCCCAAAGCCATTGGCTGAACGGAACAAATTCCGGCGACAATGGACACAACTCTGCAGTTGTGTCACAGACTGATATGATACAAATAAAACATGTGGCATCATCTTTGATGCTGTTCAGTAAGTAATAAGCCCATTAATAAATGTTTCTCAGATAATGTGCTCTGCTGATACCCTAAATTATTTTTCTTTGGTTTTTCCATATTTATGTTTTATTTTGTTTCCTGATATAGGGCCTTGCTGTCTGGTCCAGACATCTATAGATTTATAGACATACAGGTGATATATCTATACATTGGTCGATAGATGATAAACAAAATAGATGTGTGTCTATAAGAAAGGGCGCCGGGCGGTGGTGGCGCACGCCTTTAATCCCAGCACTCGGGAGGCAGAGCCAGGTGGATCTCTGTGAGTTCGAGGCCAGCCTGGTCTACCAAGTGAGTTCCAGGAGAGGCGCAAAGCTACACAGAGAAACCCTGTCTCGAAAAACCAAAAAAAAAAAAAAAAAAAAAAAAAGAAAGGGCAAAGGGATAAGGTATGTTTTAAGACATGGTTTCACTCTAGCTTAAGCTAGCCTCAAACTCACTGTATAGTTTGTGTAGCCCTGAAAGCCTCATACTCATGACCATCCTTCTGTTTCAGAACCTAAGCTCTTGAATTAACAACAGACACATCATGCAGGACAACATTTTTGTAATTTTAAAAGTATATGTCATTGCTTTGCAAATAAAAATGTAAAATATATATTCACATATCTGCCATTTTATGTTGGAAAACCTAAGATTTAGTTCTGAGATCTGAATTAGTCATATATTTACAACTAAGAAGGACAATTTTATTTTCCTGGAGAGTACTCATCATCTTTTGTTGTTGTGATAATTTGTCATAACCAAAATCAAATTAAGGAAGAAAGAGTTTATTTTGGTTTACTGTTCCGGAGGGATGACATCTGGCACAGCAGGCATGGCATGGTGGCAGGGCAAGGAAGCTAGATGACTACATTTTGTTACATTCTGTCCACATATGAGAATCAAAGACTGTCAGAGTGAGACAGAGACAGAGACACAGAGAAACATCAACAAGGAGACAGACAGAGAGAGAGAGAGAGAGAGAGAGAGAGAGAGGTGAGGCTTCACAAACC
>CABHPP010034006.1:0-15970 GCA_902168425.1 Peromyscus attwateri | reverse complement strand
AAAAAAAAAAAAAAAAAAAAAATCCTTCCAGTTTGGGAATGAATCAGACGAGGAGTCAGGATCTCCCTGTTTGAAAATCATCACTTTCAATTTTCAGTGTGGTGCCACACAAAAAGGGCCACTTTATCATTCTGGTACTGTAGGGTTCCTTCAGCTTTTTGTTTTTGTCTTTCTTTTGCGATCACGCTATGCCCGAAATAGGTGAAATTTGTGGCTTTCCACGGTGTCAAAATGTATTGAACAACAATAATTCACAAAGTTCAGTGGTTTCAATGGAAGCAGTTTGTTAGATAATTCCACCTACTCCAGTATCCTGGCTGAGGCAAATGTAGGTTCTTTTATCCCAATCTTAATTACTAATATTAACTGTAATCTTAATGACTAATATTAGCCCACAGCACACTGTAAATATGTCTTTGCACCTACATGCATCTAGGCCTTTTACGGAATGAAAACAAATTAGAGAGGGCTGCTTCAGAGTTCAAAAGGCTTCCGAGCTGGGCTGAGACAGAGCCTTATGGATAAGATGGAACCAGCCCAGTGCCTGGAGGAGGCATTGCTGGAGCTGCTGAGGTGACATTAGACAGCAAATCTGTAGAGTCTAGCCCCAGGGTGAAAGGTTGAACTGGTGTCTGAGAACAGGAAACATTGGGTTCAAGTCCAGACAGGTGAAAATGTAGATGGGCTGGCTGTCGAACAGACTGCATCAATGGCTCGGGACTGAGCGGAGCTGAAGCTTTAAGGACAGCCTGTAGCATGAATCTTAAAAGGTCTTATTAATAAAATCAAACCTGGAGCCAGGTATTGGGGTGACTGCTGGAAGATCAGAGAAACAGAACAAGCCACAGACACCTCACCTTGCCAATTCCTCAGCTGATCCTGTTTTCTCAGACTGGAAACCTCTGTGTCCTCCTCCGAATGGGTCTCAGCTGAACTGCTGCTCAAAAGCCTAAAAGCTTAACCAGCTATAGTTCCTCGTCCTCACGCCTTAAATACCTTTCTGCCTCCTGCCATCACTTCCTGGGATTAAAGGCGTGATTCACCACGCTTGGCTGTATCCTTGGACACACAGCGATCCAGGCAGATCTCTGCCTCTGGAATGCTAGGACTAAAGGCGTGAGTGCCACCATTTTCTAGCCTCTATATCTAGTGGCTGTTCTGTTCTCTGACCCCAGATAAGTTTATCAGGGTGCACAATATTCTGGGGAACACAATACCACCACAACTGCCAGGGACTCTTCTGCTTGTTAGTACTTGATGCCCATGCCAGGTATCAGTGGACAGTTTGGTGTGGAGTCAGGACACCACAGTGGTAGGCATTCGTACTTCAAGAGGTCAACACAGGAGAGCTGTACCCTTTCCTGGGTCTGTGTGTTTGATAAATTCTGGGGCTTAGTCTCCCTGATTTGATTTTAATATGCCCATGTGCCCCTACAGTCTCAGTTCACCCCAATAAGCTGAAAGGGTGACTTCCTTTCTATTCCCCCAAATAAGTCATTTGTAGCTTGTGGGTTCACATAGGGGCTGCAGTCATCCTCCTGCCGAAAATGGAGTCAAACTGCTTATAAAATGGAGTCTCCTAAGACAAGGCAAAGCCTGAAAATCCACCATTTAATACAGTATTGAGTAACTTCTAGTAAGAAAAGCCTGATCTCAATCTCATCCCTCAGGAGCTTTGGTCAAAGTTTCCACTACATGGCTCATATAGTCCTTGGAGGAGGAGACTCAGATATGGTGTTAGTTTTTGTTCGTTTCTTTAGTGGCCTTTGTGGATTTAGCCTTCACTGGGGCACAGTGTCATTCCAGGACTAGGTAGAGTCAAGGGATGTCAGTCTCCCAGGATACACTGCAGTAAGTGAAAACCTTCAGTATTCCAGAAAACCCACTGTCTGCTCCCACTGTCTGCTTTAAGAGTGGTGTTGATCACATGCTCTGTAGTCACAGAAGCAGAGCGAATGGGTCTTATTAGTTCAGACTGAGTCAGTCCAAGGCAGGATTCCAAACACAGATAACTGCTCAGTCAACTGGCGTTTCCAAATAAAGCCCCTTCCCATGTATGCTTCCAGTCCTTTGAGCAAACGTATTCAGTTGTGGTTAAAAAAATAAGCACGCAGTTTGTACTATGACAGCATCAGCTTTTCCAAGCATCATATTAAAGTCTGCCCCCGCCTCATACACCATCTTTGATTGCTTGTTTGCTTGTTTTTAAATTTTCTATTGTCTTTTCTTAAGCACAAAAACCCAAATGCTGAATAAAATAGGGCAACAGGGAAATGGTTATGGTTCTCAGTGCTCTTCATTCTTTTGTAAAGGAGGACACACATAGCCCACTGGGACAAAATGAGAGCATCCTTTCAGCACAGGCTAGAGGCCGAACTCCTTCCTATCCCATCCCCAAATAACAATTGCCAAAAGCCTTAAAAGGAGAAAAATCACACCCCCTGTTATTACACAGACCTGTTGTGTCTTATGAAGAATAATAGTTCAATATATGTTTATTAAAATAAGTAATGGGGAGTGATAGTCATATTTATATGCTTTTCTTGTTATGCATTTTACATTTTCTGGTGGTGGGGATTATTGTAGACCATTATTTTAAGGTGTGTTACTTTGGTTTATGTTGCATTTGTTTAACTCTGTGAACCTGTGTTACTTTGCCTGTCTAAAACACCTGACTGGTCAAATAAAGAACTGAATAGCCAATAGCAAGGTAAGAGAGAGAGAGATAGGGGGCGATGACAGGCAGAGAGATTAAATAGAAGGAGAAATCTGGGAGGAGGAGGAAAAAAAAGAGATGGTGTTAAAGAAAAGAAAGAAGTAACCAGAGAAGGAGGAGAACTCCATGAGTCAGCCACCCAGCTACACAGCAAGTCATGGAGGAAGAGTAAGATTTACAGAAGTAAGAGAATGAGAAAAGCCCAGGGGCAAAAGATAGATGGGACTAATTGAAAGTTATGGAAATGCTAAGCTCAGGCTGGGCATTTATAAGTAAGAATAAGCCTCCATGTGTGATTTATTTGAGAGCTGGGTGGTGGACCCCCAAAAGAGTAAAATACCAACAATGACGGGATCAAACTCAGGACCTTGTGCATGCTGAGAAAATTCAGTACCAGTGAACCACACCTCCAATGTCTCTTCTGCATGTAAAAGCCTTACCTTTGTTTCTCAGGGGTTGGGATGCCATTTTTAGGTCATAAAACCCTTGCCATAAATGGAATCACTACAATACAAAAACAGGAGGTAGGTTCCAGTAGTATTCGCTTAATAGTTCTATAAATAAGTAGGTAGTCTAGCTCATCAAAGCCACATAAAATAACGTCTTAAGTACTTTTGACATAGGAGGTGTTTAAGAATTGCCGTTTTGTGCTACTGCGCTGGCTGCTCACTTCTCTTTTCAGTGACACTATGTCTATAAAACATCACATTTAGTTCCAATATTAAATGTGCAGGGTGACAAATGAATTTCTTGATGAAGATAGTAGTGTAAATTTTAAACAAATGTTTTAGTTTCAGTTGTCTGGCATATGATATATTTTAAGAGAGAAAATTTTTCATTCTGATAACCAATTTACCATAATTTCGGAAATGAAATTTTGTTAGTAATACAGCATATCACAGGGAAAGATAAACACATCACAAATTCAATCCATCACTAGTTTTAAAACGCTGTACTTACTTGTATGGCTCTTTTATTTAGAAATGACATGCCTCGCTCTATAATTATACTTGTGAAGAATACAGCAATACATAATAAGTTTCTTTTCACATAAGTGTTTTCATCTGTTAGACTTTTATCTGAATGTGCTTTTGTGTTGGTTTAGAAAGGTGTCAGAGATCTCTGGGCCACGAGAAGCATGTGCTGCTGGTCAGTCTGGCATATCTCATAAGTAATGACTTGTAGTTGTGCTGTCCACATTTTGTATCCTCTGTGTTCTGGCCTAAAGTGTAGGTGCATTGAGCATAGCAGCATTTTTTTTTCTTCTTTTTCTTTTTTTTTAGTGTTTCAAGACAGGGTTTCTCTGTGTAGCTTTGGCGCCTCTCCTGGAACTCACTCTGTAGCCAAGGCTGCCCTTGAACTCACAGAGATCTGCCTGCCTCTGCCTCCTGAGTGCTGGGATTAAAGGCGTGCACCACCACCACCACCACCACCACCACCACCACCCAGCTATGCAGCAGCATTTCTTATCCAGTGTCTTTTATAAACCTTGGCACAGTCACCCTGAGCTCAAGGAGGCAATCTGGTTTAACCAGGAATTGTAACAAATTTGTATTTGCATGTATTAGTCTCTTTCGGCACACTGGTATCAAGTTGGATGCCAGTTAGTTTCCATGTAGTCTAAAAGAAAGTAGGAAATAGAAATTGGATTTGTTACAATTTTTCCAAAGTGGGTCCCCCCCCACCTCCATTTTGCTTGTAGTAGTGCTATAATTTTCTAGAAGAGAGGAGACAAGAGACAGGGAATGTGCCAGGGTAGGTGATCAGTCATAAGCTCTTAGAACTGTGGAAAGGCTTTTCATATGAGGCAGGCCACTCTTCGGGCTGGTGACCTGATACTGGGGACCTTTAGTCCCTTCTCCAAGCCTGGGGCTCCTGGAGGAAGTTTTATTTAAGAACAAACCAATGCTGTGTGTGTGCGCCAGCACACACGTGGTCATCCTTGCATGTGTGTGTGCGTGATGTATGTGCATGTGTCTGCAGGTGCAGGTGTCTCTGTGCACATTTGGAGACCACAGAAGGTCAGTGTTTTATTCCATCTTTGTCTTATTCACTTGAGAAAGGGTCTCTCACTGGAACTTGAGTTAGGTTGGCAAAGGGCAATTCTCCCGTCTCCATTGCAGGTACAAGAGGCCAAACTCTGCTTTTTACCTGGGTGCTGACATTTGAACTCAGGCTCAGGCTTGCCCTGAAAGTACTCTTTCCTGCTGAGCCATCTCCTCAGCCTGGAAAGTTTTAATCATATGGGATTCTTGGTTTTACTGTCCCTGGTTTGGTAATGTGACAGCCACGGAATCACAGCCACATGGCAGGAAAGGGCTGAAGTACCTGTCTAGAATGTTGAAACCCCTACCAGGGCTTCAACAGAGGGTCAAAGCGACAACATGAGGTTTCCCATACCTATGACTCACTCTGCCCTGCCTTTTTACCTTCAGTCTAGTTAGAAACCCATCTTGTTTGTCTTTTACCCCTAACTCCACTGTCCATGGGGCACCATGAGCCTCATCCAGTTACCATCTCTATTCCTGCAACAGCATGTGGTCTGGACACAGTGTATCCCTGGGGCAAATCTAATCAGGTTTTGCCTACATCAGATCACACCCTTACCTCCAAAAAGAATAAGCTAGTTTATTCTGGAGCCAAGTATGAATAGCTGTGCCCCAGGAATACAGATTTATGTCACCCCAAGACCCCAAATTCCACGTTCCAACATGGTAAGAGTTTCATTCAGTTTTTGTAGTAACAAAACAGAGCTATAACATCAAGCCACTTTTAAAATCCTTTGGTGGGAGCATCAGATAGGCAGGTTACAGCTAGACAGGAAGATCTGTTAGAGGCCTCCAATGTTATCTGACAGCATCCTCAGCCTTAGGGTAGATGGAAGTTCATTTCAGAAGGATTGATCTGATAATCACAGGATGTTAGGTGAGACTCTGCGGTGGGTAAGGAATGGAATGGCTATAAAGGGACCTGATGAGCTGGAGATAATTTGGCTCCAGGCCTGAAACAGTCTAAGGCTTCTTAATCACTAAGTTCTAATCAGTTTATGGCCCTTGTAGAATCCTTCAGTTTCAAGGGCCACCATTGACCCCTGGTGTCCAACCCCAGGGCTGTGACTATCCTGAGCGTATTTGACCCTTCTGTCATAAATATTCTTTCACTGCCTGTCTTTCCCACTTCTCACTCATTCCTAGCTTCAGAGAAAATAACCCTGTAATAAACATTAGCTCCTGCTGTTACTTATTGCTTAGCACTGCCACACTGTGCCAAGAGCTTTTCATGCTTTGAATCACCCAACCTTCCTTCAATCTAGCACAGTGCAGACTTCTGTATCTAATATTACTTTACAAATTCATTCTATATATTCACCATGCAGGAAGTTAGTTTGTTGTAGAAAGATAGTTCATTACAAATATGTAATGTACATTGAGTGTGTATATCTTCCTCACAACGCAGGTTTTCACCGGATGACGTGAGTGAGCCCATAGATAATTCAGTGTCATGACCTAAATTAAAAAGAAGTGAATTTCGCCCTTCAGCTTTCCATTATTTGGAGTGAACATTTCCTACTTCAGTCCTATAGCTGGAATTAACAGACAATTTTAAACAATACATGTGAACACATAATACAACTATAATGTATTGAACATTTGGCCCATGCTTTGTTTGATTTGGTTTGGCTTTCATTGTTTGACAGTACTGACAGGGGTTTGAACCCAGGCCCTTGCACATGATAGGCAAGCACTTACCATTGAGCTGTACAGCCTATTCTGCACCATTATTAATATACATATGATTTTTAAAAGTACATAATTACTTTGAGTTGTCAAGTGAAGAAACACTAAGTTTCAAAGTGATTAGGTACCTTGCTTAAGATAGTAGTCAGTTGATTTAAACTGAATTGCTTAAATAACAATAATAAAATGCATGTGAATGAAATTATGGAGTCATAGAGCATGTTCGGTATGGGATGGAGAATTTTGTCTGTGACTTTTGTACTGTGGTGTTATGTCCAGAGCTTTGTGTACACTGTATACTATGTAGTATGGGTGTAGCATGAGTGTCATAACTGTATAGTATGCATGTACTATGCATGTAACATGTGTATAGCACACATTTATGTGTTTAACATGTGTGTAGTATATGTAGCATATGGACTAGAGGATATTGTCTCCTGTGACTTTGTGGTATGGTATCACATCCATAGTGATGCTACTTTACATGTGACAAAAAGGGCATTTTCATACGGAGTCAATGTCACAATATACTGCTGAGGGTAGGTTATAAATTGACTACATTGAATGTCATCACATGGACCCTTGAAAGCAGGAGAGAAAGGCAGAAGATGAAATCAGTGATACACAGTCATGGAGGTCAGCTATTCCAGACTTGAGGGTCATGTCCAACCTGCTGGCCTGACATGACACTTCAGCTATGAGGAATTGTAGGCAGAGTGCCTACCCAACCCTGCTGAGAATTTGATCTGCAGAATTAATCAACAGTGAATGTTATTTTAACTATTTATGTTGATGAGAATTCATTATAAAAGCATGAGGAAACTAAAGCATATTATAACTAGCTAGAAGTGGGTGTTAGTATAATAAGTTAGTTGTCTGAAAGTAGCTTTTAACTTTAGGATTGCTTGAAGAATAGGGGGATTTTAAGGAGCTTGTTTAAAAACAAACAAACAAAAAAACCCCCATAGATTGTTTTGAACAGATTTGGTGAGTTGAGAAACTCATTCTGCTCAAATCATAGGAAACACTGAGAAAAGGCTCGGTGTCAGGCAAGTGTGGGCAAGAAGAAGACTGAAGGTATGGCCATGTACCTCTCGATAATCCTCAGCGTGTGATCCAGATATCACAAAATACATTTCAAGGCCACCATTGATGATGCCTGGTGTCCAGTTCCAGGGCTGTGACTATCCTGAGCACATTTCATCATTCTGCTGTAAATATTCTTTTATTGTGCATCTTCTTCACTTCTCACCACACAAAAGGCTCCTGGAAGACAGTCTGTGACTGTTAGGTCACTCACTTATCTCAGCTGGAGCCAAAATATAAATGTGACTCATCCAGGAAGGATCTGGGTAGGAGCCTTGTGCCTGGGACATAGCAGGATAGCCACCAAGGTTTTCAGCAAATTGAAACACCACTGGTGAAAAAGAAAGACATTGCCTACAATGAGAGACTGGTAGACTTCTAAGTCCTGCTGGTGAGATGCAGGTACACTCAGATGCCTTTGTTGGAAGAAGCTGGAGTGGTCTACTCTGTAAAATTTTTCCCAATAGAAAGAAGGCACAGTTTCAGAGCAAATATAACTTATAGTGATATTTGCACAACTCCTAAGATTTTAACTGCCCATTTCCTCACATTTTTCCCCCATGAAGATAATAAGACTCCAATTGGTTACACATATACCACGATTATCAATAATGACTTGTTCTTTCCAGGACATAACCCATCCTTGGGCTGAGTCTACCTGTGTTGTCCTTAGGATGCACAGAAGGATCTTGACTGTATGGTTTGTCATAGGATACATGTTTAGAGCACCAGGATGGCTTTCTGGAGGATTGGCAAGGATTCCTCTCTTTTTCCTTGCAGGCAGAGAATTGTGTAGTTCAGCTGCATCTCAAAATAGCTGATGCAATTACTTTGTAAAAAGACAAGGTTTCTTTTGGCATGCAGCTCTGGAGATTCCAGTTTAAGATCTTGGTACTAGGCTTTTGGCAACAGGAGACAATGAAGGTGGGTTGTCTTGTCAAGGAAGCCTCTACTTCCAACCTGTATCTCACCAGCGAGGAGGCAAGGAACTGGAAGGATTTTGGTCCCACTATCCTTTTTGAGAATGAACTCTCTATGACCTTTACTCTCCCCCCCTCCCAGCTCTAAAAGCTCCTCCCAGTAGTGTATGGATCAAGCCTATAACAATTGGAATTCAAGGGAACATTTCTCCAAACCATAGCAGGAACCACATACACATCCCATATATTCCTAGCTGGCATTGCTCTTGGTGTCCTTTAAAAGTATATGAGCATAAATAAAATGGAGAACTGTAGAGAGACAGTTTGAGTAGAGATTTTATTTTGCTGAATTGAGCTTATGCATTTTATCCTTGATTATGTATATTGAATGCCTGGTACACATAGCTCTTAAACTGTGGGTTGACCAAAACTTTGTGTCAAGTTTTGCTTTTATAGAACCTAGCAGTTTGAAAGAAAAAGCATAAAAATTGTTTTTAAAAATAATTTAGGGATGATTATATGCTAATCCATATGGTTCAGACTTTAGTAGTACATAGCAGTAACTCTGAGCTTGCAATAAATGCAATAAATGGAACGTCACTGAAGGGTGTAGGCAGTTTGAAGCAAAAAGAGTCACAACAGACAAGCTGTAATGTGTTGATCTGGGAATGAGCAGGCAGAGGAGACAAGGACAAATGAATAACCATGTGATGAATGGAGGGAAAAATGCTGGGAATCGGGCTTGCTGATGGATGGAAGCATAGACTTTGCAAGAGAAAGCTTTGTTGTATTACATTATGTTACTTGTATGTTAGACAACAAGAGGGGCATGAAGATCCTCAGACAGACACCTGACCTGTTAACACCTTTGACGTTAAGGGAAGTGTGGGTCTGAGGACAAACTAAATGGTAAGGCTAGGAGTGCATTCTGTAGGGAAGAACCCAATAATCGTAGGCTCTTTATGTGTGATTATACGAAATAAAGATATAGTAACTTATATAATTCCTTACTATAAATCTAAATGGGCTAACTGTGATCTTTTTGTTGTAGAGGAATTCCAGGCAGGAAATGCGGTACAATCATACTAACAGCAGAGGAGCTAAATTGCTGCAGGGTAAGTAAATTTTTTTTTCATTTAAAAATATCTTACTGTTTTTTGAGAATTCCATGCAATGTATTTTGATCATATTCACTCCCTTACTGATCCACATCCTCTTTTTTACACACCCAGTTCTATGTCCACTTTAAAAATAAAAAACAAAAATCAAACCAAAAGAGCATCCAGTCTGATTGGTGCTGCCCTTATCCTCTTAGTTACGTGGCCACCCACGGGAGGGTGGTGGACATACCAACAGTCACATCATTTAAAAACATAAGATTGTTCGTGTCCCAGGAGCTATCAATGGCTCTAGCTCCTCAACGAAGAGTTGAGACTTGGTGCCAGTTTTCCATGTCTAAGTTGGGATTGTCTGGCTTGAGCTTGGGCAAGCCTTGTGCATGCTACCCCACTACTGTGAGTTCATAGGTGAAACTAGCCTGTTGTGTCCAGAAAATAGTTTCCTTGTAGTCCTCTACCACCTCTGGCTCTTAGAATTTTTTGTCCTATCTTCCATGGTGATCCCTGAGCCTGGGGGAAGAGAGGTTATAACATAGATATTCCATTTAGGGCTGAGAACTCTATAATCTCTCATTCTCTCTACCTTGATCATGTGTGGTTTCTCTATTAGTCTCCATATTCTTCAGAAAGGAACTTTTCATGAGATTTGAGAGATGAAGTAATCTATGGTTCTAATAAGAAGTTGTTAGAAGTTAAGTACTATGATTATATAGCTGAATCATAGTGGTACTGTCTCCCCCAAGGCCTATCTATACCTGTCTAGCCATGGGTTTTGGGCCCCAGTAACAGTGCCAGGAATGGGTTTCTTCTTGTGGAGCAGGCCTTAAAGTCAGTCATACAGTGGTTGGTTTCTCCCATGATATTCTTACCACTATTGCACTTCTGGACATGTCTTGATAGGCTGATCATTATTGTAGCTTTAGAGTTCACAGCTAGGTAAGACTGATGATTACATTCATAGTACCTTCCATCACTATGAAAGCTAGCCAATAGGGATGAAGTCTCCAGGAGAGCACCAGCTTCATTACTCCATGTATAACTCTCGTGGGTGGCATTTTCTGCAGTAGGGTGTTACTGTCAAGTTCCGGGGGAATAACCAAAAGCCCTAGCAATACCTTGCAATGTAAGTGGGTCTATGGGACCTCACTAGACAACTACTCCAAAAGAGGCAACCCTTTTCTTTATTTTTTATATTTATTTATTTAGTTTTGGTGATGGGCTTTTTATTTGTTATCCTGTTGTGTCTAGTGTGATAATCTCATTTGAAGTCTTTTTATGCATGTATATGTGTACATTTTAGGAAAGTTAAAAGTATGACTGTTATAAAAGGACTTTAGTGTCGGTAGTCTTTTCCCACGTTCCCTTCTCTACCTCTACCCCATTTAACCCTTCCTGTGCCATTTTTCCCTGCTACCCCTTTATACAACACATTCTATCTCTCATCCCTTGAAAGCTCCTCCTCATGGCCTTTTAGTAATTCCCTGACCTAGATGAGTATTCCAGATGAAACACACATATCTGAAGAATCAGTGTTAACATCCTCAGATGAGAGAAAGCACATGACATCTGTCTTCCTGGGCCTCTGTTACCTCATTCAGAATGACCATTTCCAATTCCATTCATTTGCCTGCAGATTTAATAGTTTCATTTTCCCTAGCACCTGAATAATATTTCATGTTGTAAGTATACTACATTCTCATTATCTATTCAATAGTTGATGGCCATTTAGAGTGTTTCAATTTCTTGGTTATTATAAATAGAAAACTCCATGCCCTTTCTTTCTCTCTTTCTCTTTAAAAACAAAAAACAAGCAAACGAAACAAGAAACCCAAACACACACACACACACACACACACACACACACACACACACACATACACACACACCCAAACCCACAAAAACACAAAATTGGAAACCAAATGCACAAGCAATGACCAAAAGACAAAAAAATGCCCCAAACAAAGAAATAGAGACAAAAAGTCCACACAAATGCCATTGGGTAGATTTTGTATTGACCGTCTACTGCTGCTCATGAGGCCTGGCCTTACATGTAGTTAGTATACCCAGCAGAGACCACATTGTCCAGTTGTGAGTCTCTGTTAGTTCCCATCTACTGCAGGAGGGGGCATCGCTAATGATGGCTGAGCAAGGCACTGAACTATGGGTATAGAAGAATATCACTAGGAGTCATATTGTTGCTGTGTTTCTTTAGCAGAAAAATAGTGTTTGTTTTCCTCCTAGGGTTATGGCCCAACATGTCTCAGGTTCTTTTGTACCCTAGCAGTATCAGGGATGGGTTCTATATGAATGGGCCTTAAATCTAATCAGAGAATGGTTGGTTACTCCCACAACATTTGTGCCACTCTTGGCCCCAGCGTATCTCAGAGGCAGGTCACCATTGTACATCACAGCATTTGTAGCTGGGTTGATGGTTACCTTTCTTATCTGGTAACTTGAAGAGTACATTCCAGTACCATAAATGCCAGTCAGTAGGGGGTGAAGCCTTTAGTTAGGCACCAGATCAATTTCTCCATGTTCAAATGTTATTTTCGGTAGTAGGGCCTTATCATTAGTTTCTGGATGGCAACCAATAACATTGGCAGTAGTCTGTGATTTTGGGGAGTTTCCATGGGGCCCCTTTGGCCAACAACTCAATTAGATGTAATCCATTCCTGGCAGTGGAGATTTTACTTGGTGGCATAAGATGTTGAGTTTGGGCATTCTCTCTCCCATTATTTGGTTATGTCCATTTGCATTTCTTTCACATACATGTGTATGTTAGGAAACTTCTTCAGTCTCCGATTCTATATGGCCCCTCACATAGCCTTAACTGTTAGTTGTCTCTCCCCATACTCTCTGCCTCATTCCTCTCTTCTATCCCCTCCTAACGCCTCCCACTGCAGTCTCTTGCCTGTCCATTCATAACAATATATTCTGTGTCTCCTTCCATAGGTGATCTCCTCCCTCCTAGTCCCCTAATATGCACCCAACCTTAGGGATTGTAGCACACATATTGGTGGCTTAGAAGCCAGCCACCATCTACATATGAGAGAAAACATACAATATTTTTCTTTTTGAGCCTGTGTTACTTCACTTAGGATGAGAGTTTTTGGCTCTATCTATTTATCTGCCAATTTCCTAATTTCACTTTTAATTTTTAATTCCATTGTATAAATGTAGTATGTTTTCATTATCCATGCATCAGTTGATGGACATCTAGACTGTTTCCAATTTCTGGCTATTATGAATAGAGCAACAGTGAACATTTGTGAGCAAGTATCTAGATTTTTTTATACATTTTAGATACTAAGCCTCTATCAGACATAAAATTTGTAAAGATCTTTTTCCATTTTCTAGCCTGCTGCTTTGCTTGAATGATAGTGTTCTTTGCCTATAGCAAGTTTTTTCAATTTCATAAAGTCCATTTATTAACTGTTAGTGTCTGAGCTATCATTGTCCTGTTCAGAAAATCTTCTGTGTAAATGAGTTCAAGGCTACGTCCCATGTTCTCTTCTATCAGATTCAGTATATCTGGCCTTTGATCCATTTGGAGTTGAATTTTGTGCAGGGTGGTAGGTATGAATCTTTTGGCTTTCTTCTACATTCAGTCATCCAGTTACAACAGCACCATTTGTTAATGATTCCCTTTTTACCCAGTGTGTATTTCTGGCTTCTTTATCAAAAAAATCAGGTGTTTGTAGGCTTGTGGATTTATGTCTGGATCTTAGTTCAATTCCATTGATCAACATGTCTGGTTTTATGCCAACAGCATGTTGTTTTTATTGCTATCTCTTTGTAGTAATCTTGAAATCTGGGTTGGTGATACCTCCAGGAATCCTTTTATCATTCAGGATTATGTTAGCTGTCCTGGGATATGTATTTTTTAATGTATATATTTCCATATGAATCTGAAAAGCATCCTTTCAACTTCTGTGAATAATTGTGTTGGAATTTTGATGGAGATTGCATTGAACCTGTATTTGCTTTTGCTAGGATAACCATTTTCACAATATTAATCCTACTGATCCTTGAGCATGGGTATCTTTTCATATTCTGATGGCTCCTTCAATATTTTTTAAGATCTTAAAGTTTTTGTTTGTTCGTTTGTTTGTGTGTTTGTTTGTTTGTTTTTAATATGAGTCATTTACTTGCTGGGTTAGAATTACCCCAAAATATTTTTTTTTCTTTTTGACACAATTGTGAAAGGTACTGCTTTTTTGTTGAAAGTTTGTATCAGCTGTAGAAGTTTCCTGGTGGAATTTTAGGGCCACGTATGGGTACTATCATATCATCAAACAATGATACTTGGACTTCTTCCTCTCCTGTTTGAATCTCTTTGATCTCCTCCTTCAGTTGTCCTTATGCTCTAGCTAAGACTTCAAGTACTGTGTTGAATATGCATGGAGGGAGTGGACATTCTTGTTCCTGATTTGATGAAATGCTTCTAGTTTCTTTTGTTTCAGGTTGATGTTAGCTGTGGGCTTGCCATAAGTTGTCTTTATTAGGTTGAGGCATGTCCCCTGTATTCCTAGTCTTTCCAGGACTTTTATCATGAAGGGATGTTAGATTTTTTTTCAAAAGCTTCTTTTTGTTCTGTACATTTAATATCTTTTTTGTTTTTGTCTTTCAGTCTGTTTATGTGGCAAACTGCATCTAGTGAGTTATGTATGTTGAATAATCCCTGCATCTCTGAGATTTAGCCAACTTCATCCTTGTGAATAATCTTTTTGATGCATTCTTGGATTTTGTTTACCAGTATTTATCGAGATTTTTTCATTTATGTTCATTATGGATATAGATCTATAATATTCTTTCTTTCCTTTTTGATTGGGTCTTTGCATAGCTTAGGTATCAGGTTAATAGTGGCCTCATAAAAAGAATTAGGAAATGTTCCTTCAGTTTATATTTTATGGAATGATTTGAGCAGTACTGGTGTGAATTCTTTGAAGATCTGGTAGAATTCTCACTGAATCCAACTGACACTGGGCTTTGTTGGAAACTTCCAATAACTGCTTCTATTTCACTAGCAGTTATGAGTGTGTTTAAAATGCTTGTATGATCTTGACTGACTATGACAAGTTGTACATATCAAGAAATCCATCTGTTTCTCTTAGATTTTCCAAATAGGTTGAGTACAGAGTTTTAAAAATGTCCTCACAATTCTCCGGATTTCTTCAATGCCTACTATAACGTCTCGCTTGTCATCTCTAATTTTACTAATTTAAATCTTCTCTCTGTGACTTTTAGTTCATTTGACTAAGGGTTTGTCAGTATTGTTGATTTTCACAAAGAACCAACTCTTCATTGATTTTTGTTGTTTGTTTGCTTGCTTGTTTTGTTTCTATTTCACTGATTTCAGCCTCTAGTTTGCCATTTACTTCTTTGGGGTGTTATTTCTTCTCGTCGTTCTAGAGCTTTCCATTGGGCTACTAAATTACTAATGCGACATCTCTCAATTTTTTTTTTGACATAAATATTCAGTGCTAAGAACTCACTTCTTCAAACTGCCTTAACCGTGTCCCATAGGTTCTGGTATGCTGTGTTTTCAGTTCTAAAATGCTTTACATTTCCTACTTGAGTTTTGCTTTGGTCCATTCTTCATTCAGTAATGAGTTATTCAGTTTCCCTGAATTTGTAAGATTTTGTTGTTTCTGTTGTTGTTGATATCCAGACATAATGTATGTTGGTCAGATAGGATGCAGGGTATTATTTCAATTTTCTTGAATCCCTTGAGACTTGCTTTCTTTCCCAGTATGTGGTGAATTTTGGAGAAAGTTCCATGAGGTGCTAAGAAGATAAATTCTTTTTGTGTTTCAGTGAAATGTTCTATAAATATCTGCTAAATTCATTTGATTTATGACATCATATAGTTTCAGCATTTCTCTATGTAGTTTCTGTCTGGATGACCCATCTATTGGCAAGAGTAGGGTGTTGAAGTCACCTACTATCATTGTGTGAGGGTTCATATGTGATTTTAGCTGTAGTGGTGTTTCTTTTATGAACTTGGTGCCCTTGTGTTTGGTACATATATATTTATGATTGTAATATCCTCTTTGTGGATTTTAGTTTGATGAGATGTTGTGTCCTTCTCTATCTTTTTTGACTTATTTTGGTTTTAAGTCTACTTTGTCAAATATTAAAATGGCGACACCTGCTTGTTTCTTGGGTCAATTAGCTTGGAATACCTTTTTCCATTCTTTTACCCTGAGCTGATGTCTGTCCTTGATGGTAAGCTGTGCTTCTTGGATGCAGCAGAAAAATAGATTCTGTTTCTTAATCCAATCTGTTAGATTGCGTTTTATTATTGAGGAATTGAAACCATTAACATTAGGAGTCAATGAGCGGTGTTTATTGATTCCTGTTATTTTGTTTTAATGGTGTTTCCCCCCCCCC
>CABHPP010033996.1:0-15307 GCA_902168425.1 Peromyscus attwateri | reverse complement strand
GTGTGTGTGTGTGTGTGTGTGTGTGTGTGTGTGTGTGTGTGTGTGTGAATGTGATGTGTGTGAGGGGTGTGCAAAGGTGTTGTATTCCCTGGGGATGGAGTTACAGGCAGTTTGAGCCATCTGACATGGGGGTGGGGAACAAGATTGGGTTCTATTTAAGAGCAGTGATGCCCTTAATCATTGAGCAACCTCTAAAGCCCATGGGATTCATTTTTGCTTGCTTGAATAAAAATAATTTTAGTCAATGTACTAAAATTTGGGATAGCTAATTGACAAATAATATCAATATTATTTTAGCTATATTACAATAACTTAAATGCATTTTGATTGAATTTGGGAAGTCTTCCAATTGCCATTTTGTTTTTAAAATCTACATTTTTATAAATAAATATTTCCTATCCTTACAATTTTTAGCAAAGCTTATTTTAATTCCTGTTAATAAATTTCAAAGGCCTTCCTTTACTTTCTACCCAAAAAGGGAAAAATCCTTGTAAAGAAAATAAAATCCAATTGGCACTGGTGCATGCCAGGAATCACTGCTTTTATTCTGCCCCCTAGCCAAATCTGTTAAGTCCCAGAGTTTTTGAAAAGAGATTATTGCATTTCACATTTCAGTAGGGATAATAAAAAGACCCCTCTTTGTAAACTTTTGAGTGGTCTGCTCCTGCAGCAGCAGCGTCTGCCGTGCCCTTGACATGAAATGTTCCTGTCTGTCTGAAATCCTTCCACTCTGTCATTCAGCCCACATTGCCGCTGTATAAAATCCAGAAGTGGAGAACTTTTCAGAAATAAATTTATCCAATGGAATATTTTAGGAAATAAGATGTTGAAGACCTTCCACCTGCCAAAAAGGAAGGGGAGGAGGCGGCATTCATGATAATCACAAATCTGAGAGACCACTGACAGTGTGTCCCTACAGTCAGCAAGCCATTTTCACTAAATACATTAAAAAAAATGTGGTTCTAGTTGCCTTAGATAAATGCAGGAAGTGATTATTTCCAGATTTAGTAGAAAGAAGAGATGATAATTAAAGTAAATTTTACTATCTTATGACACATTTAAATATATACTTATATGTACTATACACACGTGTATATATGTGCAAACTTAAATGTAAATATGTGATGAAATTTCCTAAGTTCTTTATAGACTTCTAATTTTTATTCTTAAGTTTTTCTGGAAATATTCATAAAATTACTAGTTCTTATTTTTATGTGAGTATGGATTATGCTAAAAAATAAAAGGAGAAGAAATTAAGAAGGCTTAGCCCCTTCTTCTAGATATTCCAATTATTTCTATTTTTTGTGTGTGTGTGTATGTGTCCTTGTGTATTTTTTTGTATTTGCATGTGTGTGTCTGTGCATGTGTGTGCAAGTTTGCATGTGTGTGCATGTGTGTGCATATGTGTGCATGTTTGCATTTGTGTGTGCCTGTGGATGTATGCATGTTTGCATGTGCATGTGAGTGCATGCATTTCCAAGGTTCTCAATCAGGCCCTTAAGCATGCTCTTGGAGTTTATTGTCCCTGCCCAGGAAGTGTCATTTCTACCCATGTGGGTATCTGTCCTAAGAGCTGTAGTTTCAGCTATAACTTAGCTGCCATGGTAAGCATGGGTGTTGCCGTAATTGGTCACATATAATAGAGATTATTCTCTCCTTTCAATGCTAATTTCATTTTTCTATGAAAACTTTGATGATACCTAAACAGTGTACCTTAGGTTGGGACTAGCATTGCTTTGAATTAATTCCATTAAATCCAATTGTTTATAACATGAAATTTACCAAGATGGGGAACCTGCACTGAGCTTCTTTCCTTCCTTATAAATAATTTATTCATTTACCAACAATGCTAATTTCCATAAAGTATGGAAGCTCATTATTTAATTATTTCCTTCCTTTAATAATAGCTTATCTCCAAAAGTAATTATCACATCTCCCTCAGCTCTAGACAATTTGCATATGCCTAGAATTATTATTTTTTTCAGTTGATTGGCCATTACATAGCTGTCTGTTTCCTTAGCATTTATTATAAAGGAAAAAACAGGATGAGATCAAAGCTATGTGAAGCAGAAGCTCACTTCTGTGCTGCAACTTGAAGCATACTAGACGGTGCCCTGTGAAAACAGTAACAGCCATGACCACCATCTCCACAGATGAAGTCCCACTCCTGAAACCCACTAACTTGGATGAAACAATATCCTCATCAGACACACTTCCTGCACCACATATCTGGGGGAGGGGGAGCCTTCCCAATCTGGATTGAGAGTATTTAAGGGCCCTTGATATAAGACTGTTCAATGGTTACTCATGTCTAAGAAGCAGAATTGGAAGGTGCATACACGATTTTTTATGAGGACCAAGAGAAATGTATTTGTAGTAAAATTTAGAGTCACAAAATGACAAACATTTATTTTTAGGGTGAACTGTTTTGCCACACAGTTTCTTGGTATTCCTGAAACACTAGCGCATGTAGAAGTAGACTAAAGGCCATGAGAAGAAATAAGCACACCTTTTAGTAAAAATTCTGCTTAATTCAGTCGGGCGGTGGTGGCGCACGCCTTTAATCCCAGCACTCGGGAGGCAGAGCCAGGCGGATCTCTGTGAGTTCGAGGCCAGCCTGGGCTACCAAGTGAGCTCCAGGAAAGGCACAAAGCTACATAGAGAAACCCTGTCTCGAAAAACAAAAAACAAACAAACAAACAAACAAATTCTGCTTAATTCACTTTACCTCCCGGGATTATATTTGTGTAGAAATATGGTGAAAACAAACATATTGGTCAGAACTTGAATTCTTGACTAAATCATTGTAATTAGTCCTGAAAAGTCTTCCTGCTCATGACTGTGTCTCTTCGATATGATAGGGAAGTGAGCACATCTTACTGGAGAAGGGTGAAGATGAGTTGAAAGTGGGTATTATTTGTTCTTTTCAGCATATTCCAATAACAGAGAACATCATCCAGTTCAGCCTTGGTACCAGCTGAAAGTATTTATTCATTTAAAAACAACTTCATATAAAAGTCCAGAGCCCACATTTCCTAAATGAACTATCTTTAACATGTATTGTTTATCTAAAATTTAAAATACTGTTATGGATTAAGTAAATGTATATTTTATGAGTTTAGAACAATGTATTAAGCATGAAATTTCTGTTTTGTTGTGAAATGATGTCTCAAAGTGTCTTCATAATTAATTCCTAATATTTACCCTTAATGAAGACTTCAATGCTAGGAGTGACCATCTTTAGAACTGTCATATCTGTGTAAAGATATATTTTATGTGTCTCATCCCAAGAAGGGTACTTACATCAACCATAATTTTACTCCTTTCTTATTTTGAGCCGCTGGTAGCAAAAGTCCATGAGAGTATACAGCAGTGACAACTAGAGTTCAGAAGGTCAACCTATCAGAACTAAGGGTTCTGTTAGAGGAAACCATCATGCAAGGCATTATGGAATTACTGCCTTTTGAATGAACTGGCTGTCTCTTGTTAACTTCTTGTGCAATAACAGCTATGATTCTCCCCATTTATCATGCATTTCCATGTTATTGTACATGTAATCTCACGACTGCATCTCAATCTTGGGCACAACTTTCCCTATATATTTGGGGTAATTGGATAACTATCCCCAGCTGTGTTTATTTTTTTATTAACATACATCTGGCCAGGGCCATTCTCCAGGCAAAAGTATTTCAACAAAGATACCTTTTTCCAAGGACAAAACTGCACATAGATAAACAGTAGCTCATCTCATTTACAGATAAGAGAAAATAACCACTAGCAATTAAATCCTCAACTCCTTACCTTTATCCTGGGTTATTTATACAAGACCCTAATTTAAGAGATTTACTGCTCACATTCAGGGGATGTTGTTTTAGCCACTTGCTAGTTACTGAGGTAAGGTAGGTAGTTCTCAGTGACCCAAGGAGATTGCCCAAGGCCAGGCAGGTGATAGGTGCCAAGCTTCTTTCTTGTGCAAATTAAGTTTTAATTCCTTCTTAGCCAGGTGCTGTTCCTAGATTCCCTAATTGATCTTAGCCTTTAGTTGACCCTACCAGAGAACTCCCTTTTAGTCACTCCCCGTTTGGGTTGTAATTGGAAGCTGACATTTATTGCTTTATGTGTGGATCCTCATCACCTCTATCTGCAATCCTGAAATCTTCAAGCCTTCATTGCTTTGCCAAAGAATTACTTCTGGTGTATATATACTGGTTCTGAGAGCACTGGGGGGGAGGGGGAGAGATGGATGAATGATTGAGAAGAACAAAGATGAGGAGGATGGAGACAGAAGAACTAGATAGACATGAGAGAACAGCAGGAGGAACTGAGAGCAGGAGGGACTAAGAGGAGCTAAGTATGAAAACAGAAAAGAAATTGTGTAGATAGAACTGACTTAGAATAAAGTGAATAGACTATAACGAGCTCAGTGTGCTTATATTCATTGAACACACCTCAGATTAGTACCCTTAGCTGCTTGTAGCATCTGTTCTGGACCCTGATAGAAATCTCCTCAAAGCAGGAACTGGGGGGAATTTGGTACTTTCTTACCCCAGCACACAGAGTAAAATCTCTGACAAATTCAATTAGGCAACAGTGGATCATTCATGGTACATGTATGATTCAAGGTTGCCCCAATTGGGGTAATAAGGCAAGCCCAACTGAGGAAACAGGACTCAGTCCATCTTGTGATCACAGACTAACTGAGAATGTGAAAGCCACATGCCTGACATGCAGTGATGCAGGTTTTCCGCAAATCAGAAGGGAGGAATTTCAATTATATAATGTAGAAAGTCAAAAGCTGTGGTTTGGCCCTTTATATCTGGAGTGCATATTTGCTGTTTTAATGTAAATAACCATTCCTTGGTTCAGGGAGTTTCTATTGCAACCCAGATGTTTTCATTATATTAAGTCAGTTATTTTTTTCTTCTTTACTTATAAGAGAGTACAACATGGTTAAAACTATTTTGCAATAAGGCGACTTTTCATTTATAATATTCCCAACCTGCTTCAAGAAACTAAAAATAAAATAAAAGTATGTTTTCTTTTTAATTTTCTGAGATAAATATTAATGGGTGAATTGTTAGTTTTTACCTTGGCATAAATAATACTTAAATTCCTATAAAGAAGTTTTATATAATCCTACATTTTAACACATTTATAAGAAATTTCTTGGTACACTTCAAACCACAATCTTTTTCAGTGAACACAAATACCAACAAGCAAATATAGGCATGTTAACTTCCCTTTTTAATGTGGTACTAGGATAAAACAACTAAATGTTGGTATTTTTTGCCAATATCAAAATGAATATAATGATAAAAGAAAAGTCATTTTATGAAATGAACAGCTCAATCATGTTTTGGGAAAGCTTAAAATTCTTATATTCTACAAGCATTGAGTAAAATAATTAAAATTGGCCCCTTAGAATCTTCATTTTTAATGACTCTCTGGATAATTATTATTAGGGAGGTAAAGTTGGAAATCCCAGTTTTTGTGGTTCATGATCCATTCAGAGTTAATAAGCATAGTACATGATTTGCTAGCTTCCTGGGAATAGAAAAGAGGATTAAATGAATTTGTTTTCCTTGTCCTACATGCTTGTCATACAATACTTACTCAAATATCTGTACAAAGAGTAGAATGTGGTCATAGGAGGCATATTTAATTTAAGTATAACAAGAAGAGTTTTAATGAATTGGAATTGTATTGTCATGTCTCATGCTTGTCAAAGCAAAGGTTAGATAGATGATCAATCACTTATTGGTTGTAGCTGGTATCAGAGGATTTCAACAACTTACAGTAAGCACTTAAAGGCAGATGCTTCATTAACTCATAAACCAAGTGTGATTTTCAATGCAAGGTTATTTATGTATATATTTCTTTTTCATTTCATATTTCTGTGCTGGAGGATAAGCCCATGAAACCTCTCACATGATAGGCAAACACAACTGCAAAACTATATCCACAGCCCTAGTCCATGCAGTCCCTAATCAGACCAGATTTTGCAAGAAATAGATCAATGCTGCAATTACTGTCACACTAATAAGAACAAATTAGTTCCCTAAAAATTCACTCTATAGAAGAATATGGTTATAATAAATGATGAAGAGAATAGCTCTTCAATTTTAGTAGTCTGCCTTTCTTTGAGTTTTATAACTTCAGAAGCTAAATCCTCTCTAATTATACTTCAGCAGCATTCCTGGCCACAAGGAATATCTCCTAGCACTGTATATCAAAACACTGTGTGCTTATCTTTCTTCTCTCTCTTTTGTTAGAGAATATATCTTTATCTCTTATGTGGCTTCCTTCAGAGCAAGCACACTATCATTTTACCCTGCCTCTACCTCCTCCCAGTGCTGAGAATGGGTCAGTTTTCCTTGATAGTATTGACTATCAGCTTTACATGAAGGCTGCTTTGTGTGTAGTTTGGAATTAAGCACCTGTAGAGACTGCATAATACTCTTGACCATTGTTTATTATTATGACTCTGGTATCATTTAATATACAAGCCCTAAAACTATGTGCTAATTTAAAGACAAAAATCCATTTATGCCTGCATATTTTTGTCCACTTTTTAACTCCTTTATTATGTGATTCATTACTTCTTTTGGCATGGATAAGTAACCACCTACCTGTTTAGTTTTCTTTATTCATGTTTTTGAGAATTATTTTTCACAAAAAGACCTATATTTCATTTATGTTTCTGTCAAAATTTATCTGTCTTTATATTTATCCAAAGTCTGCTACTATCTCAAAGATGCTAGCCATACAATCTGTCCTTTTATATGCATTTTACATATTCTTTCATGTAATAGTCTTGGAAAAAGTCACAGGGTATGAATTTTGACAACACAATAGATTTATACAGTTCCAGTGGTAATTGGTATTTTTAAAAGACATCTCATTTTCCTCATTTTAAAGGTTTAATTTCTTGATGTTATAAAGAAAACTAAAGCTTCCTTTTTTAAATTTACAACTCCATTGCTCTCCCTTCTTTTTTTGTTTTTTGGTCTTTTTTTTTTTTTGAGACAGGGTTTCTCTATGTAGCTTTGCACCTTTCCTGGAACTCACTCTGTAGCCCAGGCTGCTCAAACTCACAGAGATCTGCCTGCCTCTGCCTCCTGCATGCTGGGATTGCTGGGATTAAAGGGGTGCACCACTACCACCCAGCTACTCTCCCTTCTTCGTTCTGTTTTTTATAGGATTGGTGAAAATACTGTGCAAATACCTTTACAGCCTCATTAATATCAACATGCTTTGATATACCTGAATAAGGTTCAACAAGATGGCTCAGAAGATAAAAGTACTTGGTCCCCAATGCCCAATGCTGTATGCACATGTTCCTTTAGGATCTGTGAATCACAGATGTTCATATCATCAAGAAATGTAAAAAGAATCTCCTTGCTTAGGGCATAATCTATTTTTGTTTTGTTTTGTTTTTTGTTTTTTTGCGACAGGGTTTCTCCATGTAGTTTTGGTGCCTATCCTGAATCTTGATCTGTAGACCAGGCTGGCCTTGAACTCACAGAGATCTGACTGGCTCTGCCTCCCTAGTGCTGGGATCAAAGGCGTGCACCACTGAGCCTGGCATTAGGGCACAATCTTAAGCAAAACACAACTTCACCCCAAACCCCATTGCCACAATATCAAATTGCAATGTAAAGTCATGTAATTTCAAAACACAAATAGATTTTGTCCATGTGATGATATTAGTTCAAATACCAAACCCATAGTTGAAGGAGAATATTAGTTTCTGAAAGTTGTCTTCTGACTTCAAATTGCTCTCTCTCTCTCTCTCTCTCTCTCTCTCTCTCTCTCTCTCTCACACACACACACACACACACACACAATAATAATAGTAAAATAATATAACAATAAAAAAAATTTCAAAAAGAAACCTGGAGGGCTGCATGTTTGGGGATGACTTCAGGATGAGGGTATGAGAGACACGTAAAACAACTATAACTTGAAATGTTAATAAGAGCATGAACAGCATAGGCGATGATGTTATGCTGCTAGCTACTTAATGACTAAGGCTTCATGTCTTTTTTAAAATATGTTTTTAGTTTTTGAGATTATAATATAATTATGTCATTTCCCCCTTCTGTTTCCTCCCTCCAAACTCTCCCAATGTAGACTTTCTTGCCCTCTTTCAAAAATTCATGCCTCTTGTTCTTTAATTGTTTTTGTTCTCTCTCTCTCTCTCTCTCTCTCTCTCTCCCTCTCGTGTGCAAAATGTTCACACTGTACTCCATGTCATCTCTGTGGCATTGAGACTAGAAAGAGACTAGAGCAGAGAATACAGAGAATCTGAGGGCTTTTCTGTAAGTTATTTTGCTTCCCGAATTTCCTTACACTGCAGTGGATGTGGTTTGCTACAAAGTGTGTTAAAGTTAGAACACCGAAGTTTTTCACATGTGAACATACGTCCAGTGTTAAATCCTCCTTAGAACATGTTCTCTGCCGATTCTGACTCTTGAGCTTGCAAATTTGTGTGTTGCATTTTCTTCAGGGTTTACAGTTCGCTTCTGAAGGGAAAGGTCTGGTGGGGATTTACTTGGTCATGCTAGAAGAGCTTCCTCAGTGTTTCTGAAAAGCTTTTCATTCAGTTTAAAGGAGTATGGTTATTTATCTATGCAGTGATTTACCCTCTGCAATTGCTCTCAACTTTTTTCAGCTTAGTTTGTATAAACATCTTAGCCATTATTTTGTAGGATAACTGTAGTCATTAAGATCAATAAATATGGAAAACACTAGAAGAGAGGATTAAGGCATGATTCTGCAAACTAAAATAATCTGAAATAAACTACTAGAAGGTTCAGACAGTTGAAGATCAAAGACTCATAAACATTATTTCCTAGTACTAAAGGAACTCTAGGCAGTCTGGGCATGATGAACATGGCTCTGGCAGGCCTTACCCTTCTCCCTAGTCCCTCTGCCTTGATAAAAACTGCTAGATAAGCCGGGCGGTGGTGGTGCACACCTTTAATCCCAGCACTCAGGAGGCAGAGCCATGCGGATTTTTGTGAGTTCGAGGCCAGCCTGGTCTCCAAAGCAAGTTCCAGGAAAGACGCAAAGCTACACAGAGAAACCCTGTCTCGAAAAACCAAAACCAAAACCAAAAACAAAAAAACCTGCTAGACTATATTTCTAAAGCCAGATACCACGTCATATTTTCTTATTTAGCCAATTCCTCCTCCCAAGGCTGACTACCAAGGTTCAGCAATCAAAGTATTGAAACCTAGCAATCAAAAGCCCCCTTTGGCTCACCTAATTAACATACCCAATTAAAATTAAACATCTTATCCTAACATAGGACTATCCTTTTACCTTTATAGATCACTATTTGCCTATGGGCCATGTCTGTCTCCTCTCTATCCAGAAGCAGCCCTTTGTCCCTATCCACCAAAGAATACCCCTCCTTCCTCACCCCATTTCTCCCCTCTTCCTTGTTCCTTTCCCCTTCTACTTCCTTCTCTATCTCCTGTTTTTGTCCATTATCTCTGCCCTCTGTTCTTTTGGGACAAATAAATCTTCTTTGTGCTGAGAACTTGGTCTTGGAGTGTCTTGACCCAACTTTGAGGTTCTGTATTAGAGAGAACTTTATAAATTAGTGCATCACTCAGCCTCCACCAGAGAAGCTTCTTTTTACAATAGAAAGCGATTAACACAGAGACCCACAACTGGTCAAGGTAGAGAGTAAGAGGTAGAATGCTCAGCCCTAAATGTGACACTTGTATCATACCCTCTCCCCTCAAGGCTCAGTGATCAAGGCAGAAGTGTGGGCATAAGGATGTCCACATACTGGATGACTGACTATAAAAGAAAGAGCAATGAATGACCATAAGAAGATGATGATCTCTGGACACAACATGACAGTGGCATGTAGAAATTTACAGCAGTAGAAACAGCATACAGAATACTTGCACAGGCTCAAACCAGACAAATTCTAGCATGAAGTTCCACTCTTAACTAAGGATCTATTGACAGTTGACAACTTTTAGAAGAGTGACAATCTGGTTTTTTTTTTTTTTTTTTTAAAGTGAGGTCCCAGTGGTTACACTACCATCCATTGGAGACCATGCATCCAAGGACACACGGACAGCACAAAGTATATATGATGGTTTATAACAAACACAAATGGGTGGACGGGGAAGGGCTTGGAAGGGCCAGGGAAGAGTAGGGGAAGGACACACATTTGATCAAAGTGCAAGGTATAAAATCCTCAAATTACTGATAAAAATCGGGGCGCGGGGGAGACACAGAGGCTGCTTAAGGGATCTAAAGCTTTCCAGGTAGCACCGGGGCCTTAGGCTTAATTCCCCATCAATAATAATAATAATAACAATAATAATAGTAATAATAATAATAATAACAACTTATAAAACAAAAATTTCCAATGTTTATCCCTAAAACAGGAATTCCATCTCCAGATCCCCTCTGTCAATGTAAAGTGTTGTGAGCAGAACCTCAGGTATGGGAACATTTAACTAAATCTAGAGAAATATCCCTGGTGTTTCCTGTACTAAGCTACACTGCAATATCTTCTATTTCATTTTATTTTTTTATTGATTGACTGATTGATTTTCATGTGTGAAACATGGCGCTATTATGTAGTCCATGCTGACCTTCAATGTATTATCTTCTTGTCTCTGTTACCTGAGTGCTGGGATTCCATGCACATACCACCACATTCAGATTCCATTTTATTTTTCAGTTTTGTCTTTGCCATGATGCCATGTCCATTCCTACAGAACAAAACAGAACATTTGTAGATTAATGATGTTTTATTCTTACATAAAACCTAGCACCATGTCTTTTGATTTAGGAGAGTAATGTTACTTTAGTGTCGTTGAATCAGTTCTGTAATAACACAATAATAAAAGAAACTTTGCTAAACCAATTTTGCATTAAGTTTAAAGTGATGAAGTGAATTAGAATTCCTGAAATATAAAATAACTTTTAAATACATTGAGGTAATATGAAGAGCAAGTTTAAATAAAAAAGAATTATTCAATTTCTGACCATGTGTCAAAATTACCCTATGAGAAGCCTTAGAAAAATCATTTTTTGATTATGGATACTAATGTAAAATAACATTTAAATGCATTTTTAAATTTCCAAGCCTTTGCCCAAAGCTCATTAATTCTCATCTAAAAGAATTATAAACAATTCACTAGGACAATAATCACTAAAACACTAAATGTAAATAAACATGAAAAAATTCAAATGTCCTTACTATTTATGCAGCACATTGGTTCCAGCCACAATTATACTTAGTAAATAACTCCAACAGGGAACAGAATAATAGATTTAGTACAAGTACTGAGTATAATGAGATTCATAATATGATAAATTTTCTCAAGAGAAACCCAATACTGTATCCCTATATTCCTTTAAAATCAGTGAAACACAGGCATTTTATATCAATAAGAAATTTAGAGAAAATCTGTCTACTTATGGTACAATCTTAAGCAAAACACAACTGCACCCCAAACTTCACTGCCACAATGGCAAAACGGAACACAAAGGCATGTGATGTCAAAACAGAGAATTTCTCTTTACATGTGATAATTGTATGAATGATAACATTGTTTTTAAATAGCAGTGTGAGAAATGGTAGCTTTGTTTTTATTCTCCATTTCTTGTGCTGATGACTTCCTGGTCTATGTTATTTTTGCAGTCTAGGTCAAAGGATAAATTTGGGGTACGAGGGTTCTGTGAAGGGGTCATAGCTGAGTGTCCCTGAGCAATGCCTTTCAGAGAAAGGACATATATATTATCTCCTTTGTTATTTTCTAAAACCTGCTTTTCCTTTTCAGTGAACACAGGTTTTCTTCACTGTAACATATGAGTACTGCTCTTTCTTTTTAGCTTCCAAATATAGACTGGTTGCTCATAAACAATAAAATCTAATTGTTTTCCAAGTCACTTCATTCAAAAGCTGCCCTATTTCCTGAAGATAAACTTCTTAAAGGCCTAGTGTGCTATTTAGGTCTTTGTTTCGTCTTCCTTCATCCGCATTGCACCTCAGTTAAAGTTTTGTGGGCATTGACTCTAGACTCAGGGCAGGCTTAGCTGTCTGAGACCATCTCATCCACTCTTCCTTTCTATCGGGAACCTACAGCCTTGTTTTCTTTTCCATGGGTCCTTCCCATACTTCTGCATATTCATCTTGTCTTTTATGTAAATTTTCTTCTGATGTGTGTGGCTTCCAAGAGGCTTTTCTGTAAGATTAGATCCTATCTCTGTCTTCCTCATCCCTCTGTCATTACCAAGTCTAGATAATCCAAATGACAGATAAAGTTTCCTTAAGCAATCAGCCATTATCTTTTGCTCACGTCACATGTGCCTCTCAGCCCAGCTGAGGATTTCATTTACACTTTCCTCCTCTAGGTGTTTTAGTCAAGAGAGCCTCTAACTATTTACTTGTGGTGGCAGAAGGGAGAGAACATGGAAAGTTGGGCATCAATACTTAAAAGTTTCTGCCATAAGGAGGCAAATATTTGTCATATAAATTTTACTAGCCAAAGTGTCATGGAACCTAACTTCAGAGGAAGTGTCTGTCTGATCTTATGTGCATTAAAGGAGACAGACTGGAAGATCAGCTCCAGTGATCATTACAGTCCCCAGCTTGCTTTATCGAACTAGTCATGGTTTGATTTTAATGACAGTAATTGCAAATTGTCTTTCTTAAATTCACATCCTTTAATATTTATAACCATGGATATAAGCTTCTAGGCATTCTTATTTGGATATCCAAATCTTGAACCCAACCCACCCCTAACTCATTACTACAACTCTTCATAATGATCAACTTCCATGAAAAGACTATTGGATGCTATTTATGATTCTCACTTTCTCTATCTCCTGTTCATCACTGACACAGAGGCCACTGACCAATTCAGATCAACACTCTCAATGTGGTTAGAATCAATCCTCTTCTCTCTGTTGAATGTTTTTCTAATATAATGGCTCCATATGGCCTAAAACCTGAAAACAAGCCTGTTTGTGGACTTCTTACAGCTCCATGACTGTCTTCCAAACCATCCTTATCCTTCTGGCCATATTATCCACATCATAAACCTGATCATTTATTTCAAAATAATTCTGTTCATTAACACTGGTGTTAAATGAAAGCCGATGGCTTGTAAAATCTCTGTCATCCCAGAGATAAGTGAGGATCAATTTAAATGGTACAGGCTGCTCAATGATTTGTCAAACAGAGAGCAGGGGCCAGGGCTGGGCCTAAGAGACAGAAAGTCTGAGAGATGAGAAGCGAGGGACATGTCGGTCCAAGAGACGAAAAATGAGGCCTCAGTCCTCAGTTGTGGGGAATGGCCAGTGATGAATTTTGGCAAAAGGGACCAGCTGTAGCCCTGAAGACCGTGGTCGGGGGTTCACTCGCTTTCAAGGATACCAGTGGGGCACCAGATGATCAGTGGTCATTCCCAAGGGTCCAGGAAAGTGTTTATGCCAACCAGGAGAGGGAACATTCACCAGTCAAAGCAGCCGGTGTGGTGCCAAGGGGCCTGGCAGTTGGAATGTGGGATGTCATAGATGGACAGCAGGTCTGGCAAGGTCCTGGTGTGCCCTGGGGTGCCAGAAGGGCCAGTTGAGTCATATTTAAATACACACCAATGTCGTATTTACCAGAGGCAAGAACAGACCACAAAGTACAACGAAACCCACTTTAAGAGTTTATTTTGGGGTGTGAAGAGAGAGAGGGTTTGTAGAGGCAGCCTCTGGAACAGAGGTGGCAGAGAGCGAGCAGGGGCAGCAGAGGCTGCTTTTAAAGGGAGCCCAGCACATAAGCCCAGCTACATACAGGCTTATGTAGCCATTCCACACATGCACATAGATTATGTAGCCACCATGCTGTTCATGCACATGGATTATGTAAGACATACCTGTAGTCATAAGTTTTTCTGTGTCCCGCCAGGTCCTGCAGCCCAAGTAAACACACAGAGGCTTATATTAATTACAAACTGGCTGGCCTATGGCTTAAGTTTCTTGATAGCTAGCTCTTATATCTTAAATTAACCCATTTCTATTCATCTATGTTTTGTCACGTATTCCATGGCTTTACTAGTCTGCTGGCATGTTGTTCCTTGGTGGCAGGTTGGCATCTCTCTGCCTCTCCTTTCTCTTCTGGTCTATCTGCTTGGATTTCTGCCTGCCTGTAAGCTGCCTTGCCATAGGCCAATGCAGCTTTATTTATCAACCAATCAGAGCAACACATATTCACAGCATACAGAAAGACATCCCACAGAAGTACCACCTTGAGACGTTTGGATGACTAAGCATTTTGCCTGAGTGCTGACAGCACATGTGTGGCTGTGGGACCCCAGAAGTGGCTAGAGGATGCCAGAAATGCTAACAACTGGGAAAATGTTCAAACCTTATCAACTAGACCCTCTGTGATGTGATCCCCTACTTTGTGCCTAATTTTATCTTTCTTCAATCTCTAGCCCATATTCTGTGATTAAAAGTCAAATATGAGCTAAAGTAGAGCAAAAATAAAAGTGAATATAGACAATACTTTCATGAAGAAAACTAAGGAAAAGAAGAAAACAGATAGAGGACCCAGGATAATCTGGGGTCTCAGTATCAGTGCCTAAGCCTCCCTTTTTGGTTTGTTAATTCATTCAACTGGTAAGACTGCTAGAGCCTGAGTTAGACTATTGGGGTAGTCATGTTTCTAAAGAAGGACAAATAGCTTATGAGACACAATGTCCTGAAATTCACATTTGGAGGGTTTGATAAGTCCTTAATGGTATTTATCATTTGATGAAAACCTGTACTTGCAGATAATACCAGGATTATTATGTAAATGGTGATAATCCTCAGGTAAACAGTAGTGACCATTGAGCATGGGCACATAATACGTACAGCTTGTCCCTTTTAAGTATGGGAGAACATATTCTTTATAATGATGGCACAGATTTAGGATGGACATGATTGACATTTGATAAGTTTATTCAAATATTAGAGACTGGAGATATAAAAAGTGAAAAGATAGATAAATAAATGTGAATATATTTATAGTTCTATGTAAGTAACTAAACAGATGTATGGCCACTATTAGCTTTCCTCATTCTGAGTAAAATAAGAAAAAGAAGAAAAAAAAAGATGTGTGAAATTCTAGACAAGGTCTAAACTTACAGATGAAGGTGCATGAGATCAGGTATTCACAATCGTTACTGTTCTGTTTTTCCCCTTGGTTTACTTTTCTCTGTAAAAGGACCCAAGAAAGAAAAAAAAATATAGTTACTCTAATAGACTGAAGTCTTTAGAAACTTTTTTTTTT
>CABHPP010033994.1:0-15990 GCA_902168425.1 Peromyscus attwateri | reverse complement strand
TTTTTTTTTTTTTTCGAGACAGGGTTTCTCTGTGTAGTTTTGGTGCCTTTCCTGGATCTTGCTCTGTAGACCAGGCTGCCCTCGAATTCACAAAGATCTGCCTGGCTCTGCCTCCCGAATGCTGGGATTAAAGGTGTGCGCTACCACTGCCAGGCTGAACTTTAATTTCTGTATTTAACTAAGTGGATATTTTTTTCCATTTAAATTCTTTCACTGCTAATCCTTTTTAAAAATTTAACCACTTAAAAATTATACAAAATATATCCCTGTTTCTTTAATATATAGCTAACAAGTTCTATTTAATGGTCTGTCCAGAGAATACAGATTCTTGATATTAAAACATTCAACTGACATGCATATTAACCAAATACAGATTGAGACATTAACTTTGGTATTGATTTCCTGTGTGATGGTGGGAATTTCATATGGTATCTCTGTACTAAGATTCCCTTGATGCTCAGCATTATAGTTCACAGAGTTTCCCCACAGATTAGATGAGGTGATATATGAACATTTGTAGCCCCAGAGCATGACAGGTTCCCAAAGATTTCAGCTAATGTTCACTAGAAGAATATGGTTACTGTTACTATTGAATCTCAGTCATTCTTCCTTTCTGAGCAAGTAACCTTAGTCTCTGGAAAAAATATCTTCCTTTATTCATGATTTGGGTCATGTGCCAATGGGACAATTCGCTCTGTATAAGAAGTTCAATAGGTCTAACATCCTATATGATGCTCCTTATGTATAAGTTTAATACAGCCTCATATGATTTTGGACATGCAGAAGTAAGGTATTAAAGGAATAAAATGGAACTAAATATGATTATTTTTTGAAGAAGTCTCAAATCTAGTAGGAGTTAAAATATCATCCAATCACTACATTGGCAAATAGAATACACTACTTCATATTAGCAAAGAATCCAGGCAAAAATAAGAAAGAGCTATACCCTGAATCAAATACTCAACAGATATTATTTTTTTTTAAATTGCAGAATATGGCTTCTCAAAAGGATAGGCTAAAATAATAGCACCCAAATGCTGCAGACCATGAGCTCTTTACAAATAGGCTTCCCCAACAGCCATAGCTCCCCAAAAGTAATCTAATTAAAATCATGACATTCACTTACATCCTAATGAAAGGAGAGATACTGGCACCAAGACAACATACCTACAGAGAATATATGATCATGTTACTGAAGTGAAACCTCTTTTCTCCAGTTGATACCAAAGAGGGTTGGGAAATAGCGAGGCTAGGAGTTACAGAAGGATTCTGTTCTGAATCCCTCCTAGACTGCTGACAGCCTTGATTTCAGGATTCTTGATCCAGAATCATAAGACAAAAACTTTCTATTTTAAAATACCCAGTATTCAGAGTCTCTTAAGGTAGCTGTAGAAAGCAAATCTAGTCCGAAGTGCCGCCTCATACTGGAAGAATAGAAATACAACTGAGGTCCAGTTTTGAACTGAGAACAGAAAAACATTCATGGCCCCATAAAAAATTTTTACAAATAAGCAACCATGTACACTAATATTTCTATGAGAAAGCCTAGTATCTACTGGTTCTTACTTTAGTAGGATCTTTAACACTAAACAGAAGGTAAAGCTCACTAATTAGTTTTGTCAATTAACCTTTAAGATATTATAAAATATTTATTACCTCTAAGATAATATAAAATATTTATTTTAATTTTAATGTGGTTTCCTGATATAGGATCTCAGTGTCAACACATCCTAGACTGTCCCTGTATCATGATACTCCTGCCTGAGTCTTCCAAGGGCTGAGATTATAAGCAAGTGTCACCACATCCGACTAATGATTTCTTCATTGGACAAATACTACAACTGAATTGCTAAAACCAAGCAAGATAATAAAAATTAAAGTCACAGGAAACATAAATAAGTACAAGGAAAATACATAAAGCACTTTGAGATATACAACAGGGGAATAAACATATTATGAAATATTTTGGATAGTATTTATCTTAAACATTGACAGCATTTTTAAATGGTATTTTACCTGTGAAGAACTATTCATAAATAAGACTTGTTTGCATGACTTTATCCTTGAGGCTTATCAGTTTTTCACTAATGAAACTTGTTATTACTTGGAGATAGGATTTGTTCTGACACAGAGAAAACAAAAGGTGATAAAAATCTGAAAGCTCAATAATCTTAGCAACAAATTAGCAAATTTCACTCTAAGCCCAACCTGATTCACAGAGAAAGCTTTTTGTGTGAATGAGCTGTGTTTTGCACTAATTCTAGGAAAACAAAGAAACAAACAACTCAGGAAAATTAAAATAAAAAACCTAGAAAGTATAAAAACAAGAGAATTTTGATGTTGTTTTTCCACAGACTATGAGCTAGAAGTCACCTACTTTTTAAACAGTTTATTCCAGTTTGAGTGAATAAACAAAGTACAATTCTTATCTATTATTCTCAAGGAATTTTAATACAACTTGACATTCATCATTAACTGGGCCAGCTGAAAAGACCACAGAAATGTATAGATGCCTCATGACTTTGAAATACATGGAAGAGATCATGAGTCCTCATCTTTTGTAATATTAGGAAATATTGTTTCTATTTCATCTCTACTGGTCATCTTCTCAATTCTTTGTTTTTTATTTATTTTTCCAATAGTCCCCAATGGTCCTGATTTTCTGACTTCTGTGAATAATTTTAAAATTAACCAATTCAGCCATAATTCATCAATGACATCCCTTATTTGTATAAAACCTAATTTTTATGTACTTTTCAAAATAGAGATTGCAGTAAACACTGATATACATGCATTTATAAATGTGTGCACGTGTGTAGCCTTACATGAATGTGTGCAGCATGTCTACCTTTATGTCAGTGTATATGAGAGCTAGTTTGAGTGTGACTGCCCCAATGATGTGATTCACAAGCTCTAAGAATTCTTTCTTTATGATTTTTAATATTATATGTTGAGTGTGACCCAAACCACTCAAATATAATAGAAAAAAATAAAATTTAAAAACTAACACAGTAACATTCAAATTAACTTAAAGTCACCCAATTTTTTGAAAGAGAGTAATTATTAATTTGGCATGCTAAGTGGTTTTGCATGTAAGAAACTTGTACTTCTAAAAAATGTTTAAATATTATGTTTATGGGTGTGGGTATGTGTACATACATGCAGCTGCCCTAGGCAGCCAGAAGAGGGTGTCAGATTCCCTGGAGTTGCAATTCCAGGAAGTTGTGATACAACCTATATGGATGAAGGAACTTTAACTCAGGCCTTCTGCAAGAACACTAAGGACTTTTAACTGCTGAATCATCACTTTAACCAAAAGAAACTTGCAATGTATATGTACCTTTTCACTCTATGGTCAAGTTCATAGCTAAATAGAGAGAATATCTGATGTTTTCCATGTATGAAATTAATTTATCTGTTAATAGCTTAATGGTGAAGCATAGCTATAAAACAAAATTATTAACTAGATATTGCTCTATGTTTTTAACAAAGGAGATTTATATACACTTATAACAATAGCAGAAGGTGAATATCTTTGTTATTATCTCTGGTTTACTTTCATTTATACAGCTTATATAACTTTAGGTATCACCTCTAAAACAACCTTTTCTACACAGGCTTCGAAACTGATGCAAAGCTGGGGATGTGGATGGCAAGTCTTACCCAGGATCTCATACCTGGACATCAGTACAGTATTAGTCTCACATTGTCCACCTCAGCATCATTTCTCTAGGTAGCTTGTCACTGTGGAATTTCCTTAAAGTACCTAAACATGGGTCAGTGTACGTAAGGACAATACTAACACTGATTTGAAATAATTAGGAAGTAGCAAAGCTGATCTTAATGAGATCATGCCTTGTGAGTTACATAAATGAACAACAAATCAAAGAAAATAAGGTATTCCACTTTTAGACAATTTAAAGGTCTGTTATAATCTATTCTGATTATGGTTTCTATGAAAAACGTATTTTCAATAAAAATGGAGATAATGAAAACAAACTTTGGGAGAACAAAGTCACAACTTATATCTTTAATATATAGTTAAAGTTCCATTAAGAATAATAAACAAGTTAAGGAATGAAAAATACTAAAATGAAATCTTACAGTGCTGGGCAGTAGCTCAGTAATTTGATTAGCATGTATAAGTCTGTAGTTTTAATCCCTAGTACTACTAAGAAGAATAACATTTAAAAAAAATCTCATAATATTTTAAGTTCACAATGTTGTGTTGGACACATCACAGCCATGATAGGTCTGACCATAGGTAAGACAAACCTGCTAAAGATTAAAAAGGACAAAAACCAGATTCTTCTTTAGAGCTCCTCCACCCACGTGAATGCATATTTTCTTTTAGGCCCCCAAGACCCTTCCTGGATTCTAACATCCAGAATCATAGACACTAAACTTACAAAACAACAACAAAAGGTCTGTTAGAAGGGGAAGGGGCTGAAGTGATGGCTCAGTGGTTCAGAGTGTGCACTTCTCTTTTAGAGGATACACTCCCCACTGGGCAGCTCACAACTGTCTATAACTCCAGCTCCAGAAGAGCTGACACCCCGTTCTGAACTCATTCAGCATCTGTGATACCACAAGCATATACCCACAGACACACACACACACATATGTACATATAACTTAAAAAAATTACACTTAATTTTAAAAATCGGTTAGGACAGCTTCTATAGAGAACATCTCATTTGTGACCTCCAAAAGTCTCTTCTGTAACATGTGGGCTCTGATGCAACAGTGACTACAGCTACTAAAAATATTAGCAGAGAGATGAAAAGTGGAGAAAAAGAAAGGAAATCATTTGAAATGGTGATAACAGGTGAATTTAAGTCATTATTGTACATGGAAGTACCACCTTTCAACATATCATTCTTATAAAGCTTCTAAGAGAAAGGGAGTTTTAAAATGTTTCATATTAATTAAATTCTATATTGCATCAAACCAGCATCCAGTGTGTTATGATCATATTACATGAAACAATTTGTCGTTCAGTATCTTCCAATCAATCTCAGTACTGATGTGCTCTTAGAAACAGCTCCCAGCAATGTGAATACCAACAGGTATGTGTTGCTTGGGAACCAAAGAATTTTCATTATCCTCCACTAGGCTGAATAGCCAGTTGATTTATTTTGTAACAAAAGCACAACATTCAATACCATATGAAAGATACCTACATAAAACCTTTTGAAAGTTAATGATTTCTTGGTATAATTCGCAAGATGTGTTCAAGCATTAAGCTCAGCACAAAACGGGCCCCTTTATCAATTCATAATGGTGGTTAGCTGTGAAGACCTAATGGAATGGGATTAGGGAGAAAGAAAGTAAAATTTTCCTTAGGGAAGAAAACATCTTTAGGGGAAAAGGCAATGTGTAAATCCTCAATGACAGAATTAAGGGCTAAGCTGTAAAGAGCCTGGCAAAGGAAACATGTGGCTTGTAAGTCACATAAACTCAGGAGCACAACAGTTGTTAGTTGGCATTTTGCTCATAAGATATGACCAAAACAGGAAACTTAAAAATACAGGGTCACAGAGCCACTTGCATCTGAGAGTAAAATGCTCTGACTGTAAATCCCCTCTTCTCTCTCTCTCTCTCTCTCTCTCTCTCTCTCTCTCTCTCTCTCTCTCTCTCTCTCTCTCTGTGTGTGTGTGTGTGTGTGTGTGTGTAATGCTCTCTATAATGACTGTTATTTGTTGTTGGTTGTTTTTGTCTCTTTTGTTGGGGGGGTCTGCCACCCAGATTCCAAATAAATCACACACGAAGGCTTATTCTTAATTGTGAATGACTGGCCTTAGTTTGGTTTAGTCTCCAGTCAGCTTTTCTTAACTAATTATTCCATCTACCTTTTGTCTCTGGGTTTTTCCAGTTCTCTTACTTCTGTAGATCTTACTCTTACTCTTACTCCGTGGCTTGCTGTATTGCTGGGTAGCCAGGTGTCTGACCCCTGGAGTCTTCCTCTCCCAGATTTCTCCTTCTATATACTCTCTCTGCCTGCTAACCCTGCCTATCCTTTCTCTTGCCACAATCGGCAGTTCAGCTCTTTATTAGACCATCAGGTGTTTTAGACAGGCAGGGTAACACAGTTTCACAGAGTTAAACAAATGCAACATAAGCAAAGGTAACACGCCTAAAAGTAATATTCTATAACAACTGAGGCTGGCATAAGGAGACATTTTTAACATAGGTTAAGCCATCATCACCATCACCTTAAAATGCAGGTTTTCCATTTCACTTAAAAGAAATTTAAAAATCTGTGGAGATGACACAAAGGGTACAAAGGCTCACCGTGCAAGCTTAAGGAACTGCGGGAATCCCTGGACCTCAAGCAAAGCGAGGTGTGGCAGCTTGCATCGTAATCCCAGTGTTCCTATAAAGAGGTGGGAGTCAAAGATAGAGAATCTCCTAGAGAATTACAGTTGATAATAATGAAAGTCCATCTGAAATAAAGTGGAAGGCAAGGACTGGCATGCAAATTGTCTTCTGATCTCTATATACATGGAGTAGTATGGGCTTACACACAAGTATGCACACACACACACACACACACACACACACATACACACACACATACACACACACACACACACACACACACACACACACACACACACACGTAAACCACAGGTACACAAATGCAGGACTTTTGTGAGCCCTGGGCACTGCATCCAGTTAAATAGAGAAGCCATCCCAGCCTATGTCTCTATCCCAGTTGACCTTTGGCAACTTATTCAATTCTCTATGACTGGTCAGCTATAAAATTAGAGGACAACAATAATACCTACTACATGTTGAGAGGGTCAAAGAGGGGGCAAATGAATGTATACATCTGCTAAACATAAATTACATACTCTCCCTTCACAAATGAAGGATGCACAGGCAGCTGTGGATGAGGACTGATAAGGATGGAGAGGTGTGGAAAGGGATTTTGTCACACGAGGCTTAGGGAAGATGAATGGAGCAATCTCAGGGGCACTAAAATATCTTCACATAGCAAGCCTCTTTTGACTCAGTGCCTGTGTCTCCTGTGTTCATATGTTTTCATTATTTTTCAAATATAGCTGTTATTTAGTTAAATAAAATACATATTCATTTAAACAAGACACTGACATTTTGTCACAGCAGATTTTCTCAAACAGTCCTCAAAAGGCACAGCAATTCTTAATGTGGTGATAGTTGTAATTGACAGTAAAAGAAGGTAATCATTGGTGTCAATGAGATAATTTGGAGGATTACAGAGTCAAAAGTTTGAAAATTTAGAAATGAAAGAGACCATAATTATTTAGTGAAAGCCACAAAATTTGCAGCTGATTTAAATGAATCTCAAAGAAGTTTGCGTGATGCCACAAATTAGGGTTATCACTTGCATCCACTGATTCTTACTCTCAGGACCCACTTCACTAAACACCATAGTGGGGAGGGAGACTAAAATAATGATGGACAGACAATAGGTCATTCATTGCCGAGTTTGGAGTTTTGAGTATCGTGTAGTGTTTCCATTAATTCGAATGTGCTTGCAGAGCTTATAATACGCTTGTTAATTTTTATGCGGTATAGGAAAAACACAATAAAACCTTCAAGGGGCTTCTATTTTAGTCAGCAGGACACACACACAGCAAATGATTAAGCCAACGTCTGCATCATTTTAAGCATGAGTCCTATTGAAAACAAGTACAAGTGCTAGGGAAAGAAGCAAAGCAAGCATGTAAAATGCTGTTAAAGGTTCAGGAATTGCTTCCCCGAGAAGGAAATGATCAAAATGAGACTTGACAGGTGAGCTCGGGCTAAGGTGGTAGCAGAGTGCATTCTAGACACACAGAAGAGGGAAGGCTAAAAAGCCCTTGCCAAGGCAGAGGGAAGACCAGTGTCACTGTGGCCTGTAAGAGGCAGGACAAGGCTAGTATCTTGTTGGGTGAAGAGCAGTTTATTTAAGCCATTTAGAAATGTGGTAACAAATGTCCATTTTGGTGCAACAACTTGCTTGTGAATATATTAATATACTCCAGATGAGAAACGGTAGTTTATGCTCAGGGTGGGATGTTACAGTGAAAAAGTAGAAAAGGGAACTGATTAAAATGTCTCTTATAAGGAAAATACACAGAATCTATTTTTTTGTTGGAAGGGATATGGATGTCAAATAGTGGGTAACCCTCATTGTCTGATAAAATTAACTACAGGGCAATCTACCTTTCAAAGATATCTTACCCTCTGGTAGAAAGGGGGATTAAATGTCACTTCTTCCATATGCTTTCTTCTGTTTAATTCATCCTATAAAATCAGCTTAATAGGATTAGACAACTCAAGTAAATCTAAGATGGTATTTGGGAATAAAAAGGGATGCAAGCTTGTAGTTTAATAATAAACTGTAGAAACACAGATTTACATTTACTGGCTCTCTACCATTGGCCTGTATTTTTCCTAAGATAGCTATGTGAGTATTATATGTACATGTGCTCATTCACATCTTCAAATCAACATGATTCAAATACAATTTTTTATTCTTTTTTTATTTTATATATCCGAGAAACCAAAGCACAGAGGGGTCCTGTAAGCGAGCAGGATGGAAGGGACAAGAACAGGTCGTAAGTGCCCATTCCTTGTGGTCACAGTGGCCCTCCTCTCTGGCAGGACACATCTAGTTTAATTTTACCCAGAATCATAAAGGAGCCTTAGTAACCCTCCAATTATCCAAACTTGCTAAGCTAAGGGGCTGATGAAGAATTTTGGGTCCAAACCCTGGATCACATCAAATAGTGTCAGAAATACCACGCTCCCTTCGAGAAGCAGAAAGCAGCAGTGAGTCCCTGGGTGAGAATAGAGATTGAGGGGTTTTTGTAACTGGCTCCAGTTCTAATAATGAATATAGCTATGGTGAGGACTTGGAAATTATTTTTCAGTCCCTTTACAACTGGTTTGTCATTTAAGAGCCATCAGATGATACCATTTTTACAACACAGAAATTCAACTCAGGCACCAGAGTGAACTTGCCTTTTATGAAGGAAAAAGGAGCTGGGTAGATATTTTTAGTCATAATCTCGTGAAATCATTTATCTTGCTAAAGTTGACAAGCAGAGGCCTATGGTGCCTGTTATCTGCAGAACATCCATGAAGCATTAGTTTTCTTAGAATGGTGCTATCTTAAGGTACTGAATCGTTCAGGTTTATTACCACATGAATTTCTTGTGATCAGTTTTTAGCATAGCATTTTGCCATAACACATTTCACGGTTCATTGATAAAATACAATCCCTCAACCCAGATAAATAACAGTGGGTGACATATTTGTGGTGTCTGATTCCGAGTCAAGCTCTGGGCACATTATATAGATAATACTTCAGTGGGGAATATAATTCATACATTAGATTGTTTTAAATGCCAAATAAGATATCTGCCCAATACCTGATGTCATTCTTACAGTCTTGGTTGCATTTAACATGTACACAGTGTTGAGGTCAACATGGGCCTGTGCAGAGTGATGCCTTCTGTGTTAACTGCTTTCAGTGTATCAATGCATCCCATCCACCATCATCAGGTACCAACTGCTCTGCAAATGAACCCCACTTTCATTTACATTTTTAAGCTCAGCTTGGAGATCATGGATAAATTTATCTGACACAGAGCACCATATTTTTAGTTAATGCTGATACAATACTCTGGCAAGCCCTTGTTTTTCAGAGAAAGTTGACTCTGAAGGACATAACCTTTTCTGTCATGATTGCAGCCCTCATTGTAAAAATGGGAAAATCAAATCACTTGGGAATGCTAGAAAAGACAGAAAACTTTAAACTAAATGCCACTCATAACACTAGAAAGCAGAGTAAATGATGTGTTCGCTTTGGTACAAGAAAACATCCATGACATTATCTATCATTTAGTTGAAAATCTGTCAGGTGTGTTTTCCTTACAATGACTTTTTTTTTCAAAATAAGCCTAGGATTGAGCTGTTTAAATAATAATTGACATAGGTATCAGTTTAAACAAACTTCTCAGTCCAACTATAAAGCATAGGCCAAAAGGAGCATCAGCGTTCTGCTTCTCTTTGCTACCTTCAGAGAGACTAAACAATGCTGCCCTTGCATGTTCCAACATGCAAACTTTTCCTATCTCAGTTTACCCAGCATTAATTGCCTATACTGACTATACTATACTATCTTATACTGACTGCCCAAGGGTTTCATTTGGTGACTATTCTGGATACCAGATACTCACACAATAATCAACAGCCGTGTATGTTATCTGAGCCGTTCTCTAATATCATTCACCTCACGCAGCCTGTGACTTTTTGGGAAGATTTGCCAACTGTGGTTTTATACTTGGGAACATGTCTTGATTTCCAAACTAAAAAACCGTAAGAGCTAGACACATTTGGGTAATATTAATATTCAATGAGAAGCTGTGATTGAATAGAGACTGATTTTACATATTAGGAATTTAGTAAACCTGTTCATACTATGATGGACTTTGAACCTGTAATTTCAGGTTTAGCAATTTATTGGTTCAAGGGCTCAGTAACGAACACCTTCAGTCTCTGTCCTATTAATTTGCTTTGTTAGTGTAGCATGAAAGCAGCCACAGACAACACATGGCAGAGTAAGTGTGTCTGGATTCAAAGAAAACTTTATTCACCAAAATAAATATCTGAGTTGATTTGGTCTGAGGATGCTAGCTTTCCGGTACCTCTTTTCTTTAACTAACACTCAGATAATCATGATCCCTTTGCAAGGAAACACTTCATTCAGAAAATGAGAAACAGGAAAAGGCTCCAACTATAATGACTATCAGGTCTACATATATTAACATGAAATATCACTTGCATGTATCTTCATTCAAATCAATCTCTCCGGATTATCATTAGCAAATATTTACTCCCCTTCTTTATTCCTATTGCTGTGATACTTTAAAGTAAATGACAGTTTCCTTAAACAAGTATAAGAAAACAGAGGTTGCAGGTATATAAATTGTTGACACTTCATTTTCATCGTTACAGATTAGAGATGTTGATAATCCAATCATAATCTCTTTTTTTTTTTTTTTTTCAGGCCATGGTGGCTCCAGATCAGGAAGTTTTATTGCTGACACGCAGGAAGAGTCCCCATGTAGTACAAAAATTCATCTTTTTCCATTTTGTTTTGTTTGTTTTTTGTTTTTGTTTTTGTTTTTCTTTACAATAGAACTTCTCAGTGTGTGACACCAGGCCAAATCTCTCCTCTGCTTTGCCAGAATACCATCAGACCGAGGGTTGATCTCCGAAGGAACCAGGCTGTCTGATGGACTCTGAAGACCTGAAGGTATTGCTTTTAAAAGGAGCACTGCGGATGCAGACTTGAGACACTGGGCAGGAGCTCTGTTCAGGAGGGCCCTAGCCAGGCCTCAGAGCTGGAGGGCAGTCACGGGCTAGGAGCCCAGACTGACTGCATTTCTACTCCCTTATGAGACTTTTCATTATCAAATAAAAATAGAAAAGAGCTTTCCCCCCAACCCAGCACCATGCCCTGACTCTCAGCGTCTGGATGGCTGAACTCGAGGCAGAGCTGAGTGCTAGGGGACTAAGTTCTGGGCTCAGGTGGGTTCCTGCAGACCCAGCAAAACAAGAGACCCAGGGGCCCAGGGCAGGATAGGGGGGTTTGGGGAAAGAGGGACATGGGCGGCCCTGCTACTGCAGGCAAGGGGTGGCCCCATTTTTCCAGATGGAGAAACTGAGGCACAAGGAGGTTTGGGAACTTGCCCAAGGTCACTCACAATGAGTCAGGTTTTTAGGGGGTGAGGGGAAGCTCACAATCTAGGAAACATAGTATACCCCATTGGAGAGCAATTGTCAGGAAGGGTCTAGGACTGCCAGAATGGGGGTATAGCCCTCTCTGAAGGTACACAGAATGTAGGTCTCCAGAGTTGGGTACTGGGGTACTGGGTGCGCCAAGTCGAGTGCAGGGAGGGGCAGTCTGGAGAGAACAGCATTTCTGGCAAGATGGGCATCCACTTCAAAATTCTGGCTCAAAAATGGTAGCAGGGCTGTTCTCAAGCCAGGTAGGTAGGCCCCTGATCCATACAGGTTTCCCTCCAAGTCTTCTACCCCCAGGTAGGCATTTGCCCGGTGTCTGCTGGGAGAGATACACTTCTGAGGCATGGTGGGAGGGTCTCTGAGGACAAGTGGCCTGTCCCTAGCAGGCCCAGAGCATCCTCCAAATTTGGCCACAGGTCTCTTCACACTCTGTCGGTGTTACCTGGGTACCACGTGAAGGATGGAGGAGGCAGGGTTAATGCCCATGTGTAGCACCTCAGAGAAGCTACTGAGACATAGACACAGCCAAGTCTAAAAACAGAGAGCCTGGTGGGTTGAGAGCAGAGAAGAACCAGCAAGAGAATCCCTAGGTGCCTGGGGGTGAGAAGGGAGCCTACATACAGATGTGGGCCCCATTTACAAGCCAGGCTGGGGGGCAGAGAGTGGCCATGGACTGAACCTAGAGATAGAAGAGAAGTTGGTGGAGACATGGATGGTGGGAAGGGGTGCTTACTAGGGGTCAGTAGCGAGCTGCATGGTTAGTTTATATGGGCTGTGGGGAGCAGTGGCCTGGACAGGCTGTAGCTGTTCCAGGGCCTGGGCTAATCATAGCCTTATGAATAAGAAAATAATGATGGTGACATGACAAAGAATATGAATCAAATGTTAAAGTAAACATTCAAGTTGGCTCATTTGAATCCATTGCTTTTTAATGATTTGTTAAAATTATTTTCATGTTCTTTAAATTGTGTTTGTTGGGGGGTATTTTTCTTTTGGGGGAGGGGTTGTGCACAGGAGTGCTGTGTCCAAGGATGCCAGAAGCTGGCATCAGCTCTTCTGGAGCAGGAGTTATTAGATGTTGTATGCTACTCCAAGTAGGTGATGGGAGACCATTGCTATCTACTAATCTATGTATACATGTACACTTTGATTTGCACAAACATATGTGTGTGTGTGTGTGCTTATAAACTAATCTTTGCATTACTGTTATAAAACATGTTTTTTAAAACAGTGTATTATTTTACATTTTATTTATTTATTTAATCCATGTGTAAAGAAAGTATAAACAACTCATGGGGCACGTGGAAATCTGAGGACAACAAGCGAGAGTAGGTTGCCTCCTTCCACGGTGTGGATCCCGGAAACAGAATTCAGTTGGTCAGATCTGGCAGCCAACATTGTACTCCCTGAGCCACCTTGCCCAAAGACCTATCTAATAACTGCCTATTTCTGTGAAATCTGAGGCACTCTACAGTCACTCACTTTGAGCAGCAACTGCTAATTGGCAGGTTACAAATAGAAGCTAGTTGTTCAGCTTCAGAATCCATGTTATTCCCAACTTTTCCACAATTTAAATAAGCATCCTTTTCTGTCTTCAGACCATTTCTATGAATGATGTGATATTTAAAGCCAACAATGAAATTGTACCTTAGTTACAATCCATAGTATTTTAAATTGGCATGAAAGTTCTATCTATCTATCTATCTATCTATCTATCTATCTATCTATCATCTCTATCTATCATCTAGCTCAAGAAATTTTGATTAACCAAATACCTTTCCAGGGCAGGAAACATTGTTTCCATGTCTACCCAGGATACATGAACATAAGATTCACTACAATTTTTCTTATCCGTCTCCTAGCAAATCTCCTTTTAAGACCTCCTAAAAATTAAAATGGATCAAATAAGTAAATGCTAATTCATTATTTCCACATACTTGGACTTATTAGAGAGATAAGAATAATAAGAACAAAACTATAGATAATGTCTTTTAGGAATAAAAGGCAATGAATATTCTAAAGTCAATATCTACTCCGCATTCATCATCTCGTGGCTCCGTTCTGTTAAAACAGTAAATAACACATAAGAAAAACAACCTTCACATCTATGTTTCCCAATTAATATGGTTTTAATGTGTTTAGAAAATATCTGGTTGAATTTAGTAAAACAGCCAATTATAAAGCAGGTGCTTCTATTGTATAAATAGCCTAAGATATGGAATGCATTAATTACTGGCAAAGTCTTTATCTCAGTTCCAAACCAACCAACTAAAAATGCTTTGAGGAGTGTTGCACATTCCCCAACTTACATCTACACTGTGTTTTAAGATCTCATTACATTTTTAAAGGATGGAATCAAGATCTCTAAGGCACACAGGGCTCCTTGGTAATTATATATACAAGATGGTATTAATAATAAACTTTTATTTCCATTCATTTCTCTCATTAATTCATTCTTTTAAATTTTGTACATTGCAATGGGATTTTTTTTCCTCCCACTGTTACAGATGTTTGGATTTTCTAATCCCCTCAGGTATCAGGAGCCTGCACATCCCATCTGCAGTGATAAACATATCTGGTGATTAGAATTTCATACAAAGCAAAATACTAATACATCATTAAGCCTACAAAATATTTAGTTCTCCATATGTTGTTTGTGCTTTAGATTTCTCAAACACTTCATGATAAAATACAATTCAGAATAAATAATAGATAAAAGTCAAGTGAAAAGAAAGAGTATCTGGATTTTAAAAACGTCATTTTGTATTTTATTTGTGGAAAATATATTGCTCAATTCTCAGTATTCTTACTCCCTTAATAGAAATTCTGAATATTCACAGTATGAGGTTTATAAACTATATTGGTTTTAATAATACATTTGGTATTAAAATGAGCATAATAAGCCGGGTGGGGAATTTCCTGAATGGGCATTAATTGCCAGTCATCTCACCAAAAAATAAAAAATTCTGTATCATCTCTGTGATGAAGTAAAGTTCTTGTTTTCTCTAGAAAGTTTAAATGCAACTTTATTTTAGGATGCATCGTTTAACAAATAAATCAAATGTCCAGAGAAACGTACACATATTTTATTGTCCATAAACTAGAGAAACCCAAAAATGAAGTGAACCCAAACCAAATTTCAAAGAGAACAATGTGCTATTTTTGTGTGTTCCCCCTCAGTAGGTCCACATTCACTGTGTACTTTGACCAGTGTGTGAAACAAACCATGAGAACAAGCTCCATCTTAGTGTGAAAAAAGAAGAGAAAAAAAAATCAACTCTCAGATTTGTACTAAGTGATAATCAACAACATTTCTGTCTTGGCTATTAACCTTTTGGTTTTATGTCCACTATCATTCTTAGCCACTGTTTTGTCTATATTCTACTCATTCCCACTTCATCCAGGATGACTTCAGTCTGTTTTTAGAGTTTTTTAAGGTTCTTTGTGGAGAATGCAACTGGTATAGCATTCCACCTGTTCAAGGATATAAAAATTGCAGACTTAGAACCTGATTATGTCAGTTTCAAATGTAAACATAACTATGACCAGGGAGATTAAATACTTTAATATTTTTCTTATTTAATGAAGTCTTAGGGCCTCAAGAGTACAGATATCTTCAAATTTTATTCTTCTTAAAACCAAATTAAAAAAAAAAATAAGAAAGGCCTTTCGGGTTGGTGGGTCTGTCCCCTGGAGACCACAGAGGGTAATGGCCTGGCATAAATGCATCCGTGTTTGTTCCCCTCAAGTGTGAGAGTTCCCCAGTGTTAGGCAGCTTTTGACCTTTTATTTACAGTGTTATTTATTATTCATATTTTATTAAATATTTAAAATGTCACCTATTGTATTTGATGACTATTATGAGAAGAAAAAGGTTCCTGTTATTCAGCTCCAGCTAGTTAATATACCAGACTTGGCATTAATTATCTGCCACTCACTCTTAAAAGTTCCTGAAGCTGTATGCTGGTAATAAAGACACATGAGTTGCCAAGCCATTGGTAAAAGCCACAGGCAGCAAAGAAGATGGCAAACCTTGAGAGCTACTACTCTTCATTCATAAAGACCCATTACTTCTTTCACATTGACAGGGAGTATCACTCATAAATGATAGTAACACAAATAAGAAGGAAATTTAAATATAATATATACTCATTACGTGTGTGTGTTCCTGTATCTCTATGTCTGAATTCAGAGGGATTTTTTTTT
>CABHPP010033992.1:0-20068 GCA_902168425.1 Peromyscus attwateri | reverse complement strand
CCCCCCCCAAAAAAAAGCCTATGGAAGTATGAAGAAATCAGTACTGGACACCAGAATCCTGAGGCATCTCTAACATTCTGTGACTTAAAAGATGAGATGCATGAGGGCTTTTTGTAAACTATCAGTTAAACCCAAGGAAAGATATGTAAGTGAATTTTCTATAATAGAACTACTACCCATTTATATTCTAAAGCAATTTTGGGGACTAGAAATTTCCAGCTATATTCTAGATTCCAAAATACCCCAAGGAAAGTTACTTAATTTTCTATCAAAGGCTGTTTGTCTTCCTTTTAGAGATTGGCAGGTTTCCCCAACCACCACCTTGGAAGCAAAAGCAGCTGGTAGTATGAAATGGGATTATCTCTACAAAAACAGAATTATTGCTATTATGTCAATTTCAATATCAAAACTAGTAGAGAACTCCAAAGATGAAAATCATTTAAAAAATAAGAAATTTAGTTAAAATGAAACTCAACCTTCAGTCACTGAAGAAAAGCCACTAATTGAATTCTTAGAATTACTAGTATAGATTGACTTCTTCCTATAAATATAAGCATTATCACATACGTGATTTTGAAAGTTATATTCATTTATTTACTTATTAATTAAATTTTATATAATATATTTTGATTAAATTATTTACCTTCCTCTAGCTTCTCCCTACCTCCCTACCAACCCAACATCATGCTGTCTCTCTTCTATTCAAAAAAAAAAAATTAAAAATCAAAACAAAAACAATAACCATGCACACCTACCTAGAATTACTAAAACCATGGAGTTTGTTTGTGTTGGCCAACTACCTCTGAGCATGGAGCCTGCCCTGGAATGTGGTTTATATTTTCAGTGACACTCCATTGAAGAAAACTTATTGTCAATTTCCTGGTAGGTATCAGCTGCAAACCGCTTCTTGATTAGGAGTGGAACATGGTGTCTGCTTCCTCTTTTCGGTGCTGGCTTGAACTTGGGCAGGTCTTGTGTATGCTGTCTCAGTGTCTGTGAGTTCATAAGTGTATCAGTCCTGTGGTGTCTGGAAGATGCTGTTTCCTGGAAGTCATCCATATGCTCTGGTTCCTACAGTCTTCCTGCCTCCTCTTTCACATAGATCCCTGTAACATGAGTTGAGGGATTGGATGAAAACATCCCATCTGGGACCCAGTGCCCTCACTTTCTTCACACTGTCCACTTGTGGGTCTCTCTGGTAATTATCATCTACTGCAAGAAGAAGCTTCTCTGATGAGGGTTGAGCAATGGTCTTATGTATGAATATGGCATGTGTCATTATGAGTTATTTTGCTGCTATGTTCCTTTAGCAGAATAATAATCACAGGTTTTCCCCTAGAGCCCACGCCCTATCTAATCTCAGGGTCTTGGCCAGATATGGGTTCCATATCATGGAATGGGCACTAAATCTAGTAATATAAAAGTGGTTCCTCCCATAGCCTGTGTACCACTATTGCACAGCATCTTGCAAGCCGGTCACTGTTGTAGGTCACAGGGTTTATAGAAGGGTGATACTGGAGATTATTTTTTTTTCCAGTCACATGCAAAGTGTGTGACCAAGAACACTAGTTAGGAGTGAAGCTTCGATTTGGACATCAGCTTGATTTCTTCATGTTTAGTGACATAAATAGTGTCCTTTGCAATAGAGCTTTGACATCAGTGTACTGAGAGTTAACAATAGCCTTGACAATAGCCTGTGATATTTGGGGGAGTCTATGGGACCCTTTGGCCAATGACTCAACAAGAAGTAACCTATGCTTGACACTGGAGGTTTTACTTTGTGGCATAAGCAATAAGTTTCCATATAGCATTAATGTGGGTTTAGTCTATTTGCGGAGGCAACAACCTTCTGAGTTAATAGGTCTGTAGTACCTCTCAACCCTAACATACTATTGTCTCTTCAGGGGAGAGGCTGTATCTAATTTCATTTTGTGTGAGAGGTAATCTAATCCTTACATTTCTGTTAATTGTACACATGGCTTAGGTGCCCTGGATACCTAGACAGAATGATCTCTCTCACGAGCTCTTACATTGTCTGCATCTCATTGCCAAATCAGGGCAGTAATACTCAGAAACTTTCCAGCACCTTTTTAACTGATACTTTTCCACCAGTTGTGTGGGTTTCCCATTGGGAGTCCTGGGGGATACTATAAACTTTTGACAATCATACTAAGTAGTACAAGGAAATAGAAAGTTCTTTCACAGTAAAAACTGTCACAAAGTCAGGCTGCATCATTCAGACCTAAAACCCAGGGTAGAATTAGCCTTTAAGTTTGCTACTTTGGGTTTGACTTGATCATACTTTTAAGCATCACTTATTTGCGACAAAAATAAGTAAGACACTCCCCCCAAAATGAAGCTATGTTAGAATTGTGATAGTCAAGTTTTTCTTTATCCAAATGCTATACTGTGTGTGTGTGTTCTATGCTCTTGCAAGATCATATCAGCTAGTCAGTCATCAGCCACTGTTTACAATATTTCAGAAGAACCTCAGAGTGTGATGCCCAGGCACAGAAGAGAGTTTTCTTTGTGATTAGTCAACACAGACATGCTACACGGATATTTTATACATATGATTTACATTAATGCATTTATTTGGTTCTAAAATTGATTTTTGTTTCTTGCACTTACAACATTGATGAAGATTTTTGACACCAAAAAGTTGCGACTTCAAAGCTGTTAAGACAGCTCAGTGACTAAAGGGAGAAGCCATACCCACAGTTGCTCATCTTTGGAACTTATCTTCAAACTTAGTCATGGCAAATGCTTTGTAAACATCTACAATTATGTGATTAAATTAGATAAACCAATATAATTAAAGACTTTGTGATATACGATATGAAGTTCTGTTAAAACTTATGAAAACCAGTACCTCTCAGCCAGAAGTATTTTAGAAGATTTAGATTCTATATATGCAGCAACCTTAGGGTTGCTTAACAAGGGGGCAGAAGGGGGCCCATCAGACTAAGTTTAAGGACCTGAGTTCAATGCCCACAACCCACAAGGTGGAAGGTAAGAACCAACTACTGCAAGTCATCCTCTGATCTCCACATGCACACTATAGTATACACATATATGCAGCAACCTTAGGGGTGCTTAACAAGGGGGCAGAGGGGGGCCCATCAGACTAAGTTCAAGGACCTGAGTTCAATGCCCACAACCCACAAGGTGGAAGGTAAGAGCCAACTACTGCAAGTCATCCTCTGATCTCCACATGCACACTATAGTACACACACTCATACAAACATGCCCCACCCCACCCCTACTCAAATAAATTTATGTAAAAGGTAAAACATTAAAAAGGGAATGTCTTAACCAATTTTATTATTATATATAGAAATAATACACAATTATAAAAGACTAAAATAGTTATTTTGCAAAGTAGAAATAATTCTCAGTGGCAAGAAAGGCTTGTACCATTGACGAAGTATGTTAACCTTGCTTAATGACACAGAAAATAATGATGAGTATAAAATAGAAAATATTCTCATAATCTTTCCAAAGCTGTGTGCTATAAAGAACTCAGAACCTTGGGTTTTATATCTGTATGCTATATAAGTATAACTATGTAGCCTTTAATAAACATAAACATCAATAATGTGCTAAGGATGTTATCTGTATGATTTAACACTCAAAACAGAACCTATTTCTACCATTTTACATAGGCAACAACTAAGACTCAGAGAGATGAATGCTTTGCCTACTTTCCTGTAGCTGAGTGTATAGTAAAGCTATTACTCAAATTCAGGACTACTGAAATTAAAAGCTACTCCACACTAAATAAAAAGGAGGGGGAAATGGAAATAAAAACAAAATGGAAAAAATAAAAAATGTTGTAAAATCTATGAAAAACTCAACAGAGGTCAAGGAAACTGATTTGAGTAAACATGGGATTTGAGTGTGGTGGGTGCCTGCTGGGATTTCCAGGATCCTGTGTTCCTTAACAAGGTTTTGGACAGAAACACATGAGTAATAGCAAAAGAAGAGCTAGTTTACTAAGAGAGAAAAGCACTTCTGAAGAGTGGAGAAGGAGCAGATATGGAGAAAGATCAAGGGTTCCAAGGTAATGGCTTACAAAGGATTGAGGCTTTACATCCCAGTGCCACAGACTTTGGAGTCTTATGCAGAGGACATGTTTTTCTTGTTTTGTTTTTCATTTGTTTGTTTTTGTTTTATTTTCCCTATATATTCTTTATTCTCTATCATCTTTAGTGTAGAGTCTTTCTCTTTGAACTTTGAGATTTTTCATATGCTTATCTTTACCCCACCTTCTACCTTACCTCCTATAGGAAATTTAATCTACTTTAAAAGTCACTTCTAGAAAAGTAACAGTGTATATGAGTGATCACACATTGAAATTGTCTTGTATGCGTTTCAAATAGCTTTTTAGACAAAAGACATGAAATGTCTTTATGAGGAATAAGTTTAACAGAACTACTTATGCTACAGTGACTATAGTTAATAACAATATATTTTATATTTGAAAATTGCTGAGAGTAAATTTTAAATATGTCACCACATTCACACAAAATAAATTAAGTGCTTTTTAATTTGGCATTCAATAGTCTACATATGTCATATACATCAAAATTATATTTTACTTTGTGAATATATATAATTTTTGTTAATCAAAAATATTAAATGAAGACCCTTTGGGATAGTGTGTATAAAGCCTGGCTCAGCAACTTTGCAGAGGATTCTGAGGAATTTGTTTAGCTAAAAGTCTCAAGGACAAATTCAGCAAACAGGTTTGAGAAAGCATTTCCTGATAAGTTGCGAGATGAGAAAAACCAATTGAATCAGGTAAATCCCATGAGCTGTGGAAAATGATGGAGGCTTAAAGAAAGTGAGATGAAGAAACAGAGTGGAAATATCTGTATATAAAGAAATCCATCAGAGTCTATAGGAGATCTCCTCTGGCATTCATTTTAGGAAATTATAAGGTCTGAGGAAGATACACACAACCCCCTGTCCAAACAGAGATAACAGTGCCATCTTTTTCCCAACAGAGTCAAGTAGTGGCAATGTGCCTCAATTGGTAGAGTGCTTGTCTAACTGGCATAAGGACTACACAGTTTGATCCTCAGCCCTGAGAATACCAGATGGGGTGGTACACAGTTGTTGTCTTAGTTAGGGTTTCTATTAGCGAGATAAAACACTGTGACCAAAAGCAACTTGGGGAGGAAAGGGTTTATTTTGGTTTCTAAGTCCGTACACAGCATGATATAGCACTGAGGGAAGTCAGAACAGGACCTCAAAGAAGCCAGGAACCTGGAGAAAGGAACTGATACAGAGGCTATGGAATGCTGCTCACTGGCTTGCTCTTTCATGGCTTGCTCATTCTGCTTTCTAATAGCACCCAGGACAACCATTCCAGCAGCGGTGTCACCCACAATGGGCTCTGCCCTCCCACATCGACAACCAATTTAAAAAGTGTCCACAAGCCAGTCTGGTGTGGGCATTTCCTCAGTTGAGGATCCCTTTTCTGAAATGACTCTAGTTGACAAAGGTTAGAAGATTATGATCCGAAGTGGTATATTTGAGAACCAAGTTGACAAAGGGTGGAGTTGTGAAGGTTAATCTAAATTGGCAACTCTATATGATTTTTAATGGCCTTGAATATAGGTCTCTAGGCAAACCTGTGAGGACTATCTTGATTACATCATTTGAAATGGGAGAACTGACCAACTGGGGGTACAACATCTGGCTGGAATTCTAGAGAGTATGAAAAGGAAAAGGCAGCTGAGCATTAGCATTCATTGCTCTCTGCTACTTGACAATGAAAGCAACATGGCCACCTACCCTAAGCCTGCAACACAGTGATGTGACTAATAGGATGCACTGAACCCTTGAACTGTGAACCAAAATAAACACTTCATTCCTAAGTTGGTTTTTATCAGTGTTTTATCATTGCACTAGAAAAGTAACTAAGGCAAAAAGTAGAGATAGGTGGTGACCATAGCCTCATGTCTGGGACCACTCTGTGGGATCCATGTGCTATTTGTTGAAAAGGTAGAAGAGAGATACAAGGGTATGGTAGTCCAGCAGTCAGAAATTTAACAATGAAAATTTGAAAATGTTCAGTGCCTTAAGCTTTAAAGGATATGGGAGGCTTCAAGGAACATTGTTGGGGTCCTTAGGAGGAGTTGTGACAGGAGAGACTACTAGTGAGGACCTAGGGATAGCAGTACCTATACCCCAAGAAACACTTGTAAGGTGATTCGGGGTCTATGTTGTTCTAGATATCTCTGGGCCATAATGTGACCAAGGACTTGGTATTAAGAGTGCCGTTATAGTCTCTGTGGTCTCAAAGAAAATTAGATGGGTCTGAAATTTAAATGTGATATCTCTACCTAGAAGCAGAATGGGGGAAATCAGATAGAACAAGAAAAGAATAAGCGAAATGATACTTGTCTATCATACATGATGAAAAGGATGTAAATGAGTCTAATTTGGTTTGCTGTCAGTACCAGAGAGGAGGATCAGGGACTACAAGGTCCAACTAGAGAAGGTGGTTAGTGCTAAAGGGGTCTAAAAGAAGAAGAATTTTGTTCCCTGTCGCATGTAGGGTTGTCCAAGTCTTGTCCATAGAAGTAGATTATATGGAAGCTTGTATACTCACAAGGCCCTTTTAATCTGCAATAGCCAAAAGTAAAGTCAGGTTCATTTGCCTTTTCCAGGTGTGACCTGAATTTGATGTCCTTGGATAGATGCTGTCATTCTCTTATTCATGGAGAGAGGACTTTTCTCACTCCACTTTGCAGATTGGATGTCTTCCTTGGAAGAGGACTATAGCAAGTAGCCTTGGAGCTGCCCCATGAAACACAGTAGGAGTCTTGTTCACCAGGGCTAGGTTGGTTCCCTTAGCCAACTGAGCAGGGTGGCTACCAGATGAGCTAAAAGATATCCTGAGAAAGATAGGAAATAGGCTCCTGCTTTTTCTCATTGAGTGTCACATATCTCTAGTTTCATTCTTCCAGTGTGGTCCCTCGGACTCTGAAGGTCTCCTCCCAGTTACTAAGGACCTTGAAGGCCATGTGTTTGAGCTTTCATCTAATAATCTGCCAAGGGTTGTCTTATTAAATGTACATGCAGGGGTTTGATCCTCTGGACTCTGAGAATGCACACAAGTGTAATTGCCTGTGGTTTGGGCTGGCTTAGACGGAAAGGGGGCAGGGTTTGGGGAAGGCCCTGCATATTTCAGAGAGGTTATTACTGTTAATGAGTTTGATAATGTCCTTTGTCATTTCCTCTAATGGGCAGGTAATCATATCATTTTAGTCATCCCTTCATTCTTCATTATCTACGTTATGGCCTGATCTGGCTGCCATATTGTGAGTGTGCATCTCATCAGATGCCTTTCCTCATGTATGCAGCAGATGTCAGGAAGGCATAGATACACTGCTGGGTTGGTCAAAAGTCATCATGAGCCCTTAGCTAATAAAGGTGGAGGGATTTTCTTTAAACAGCACTACCTAGATTATAATTGGGACAGGCAAGATATAAAAAAAAAAAGAAAAAAGAAGAATGGGTACTTGGTGTGTGCTGAGTACTTTCCATCTTGTGAAGGAGAGGACTGTTTTCCACAGGAGAAATAACTTTTAGCTGCTCTCTGTGTGTTGCTCTCTGTATTATCTGCGGCGAGCTCCCTGTATGATTTCCTCGTACAAAATCCTCAAACAAGGCGTGAGATGAAGAAGCTGCTTCTGTGCAGAGTTGGAGAGACTCAGGAAAGCTCTGTGGGTGGAGGGGAAGGAGAAGAGCCCAAAGAAAAGAAACATCAGAGAGGGAAAAGCAGCAGCAGTATTATTATGCTAAGGCATGGTTAGAGCTACGGCTGCTGGTGGCTGGGCAGCAGCTGATGGAGCAGGGACTTGTGTGTGCAAGGAAGTCTCATGGAAGTGAGCGTGGAACATATAAGTAGTGCCACATCCTTCCCACAGCTGAGGGCCCCATGACAGGGACATGAAGGCTTAGACATAAGGAATCTTGACATTTTTTCCCTGAATTACAGCAAAAGAGGGCTAACTACAGAGTACAGTTATAGTTTAAATGTGCCATTAGGTAGATAACGGTCTGAGAGCTGGTACGAAGGCCCATTTTATTACAAAGGGAAATACACTTTTTTCTTATTTTTGAGAGTCTGAATTAAATGAGGTCCTTTCTTTTTTTAAAAAATACATTCTAGGCAGAGCGGGATGAGGTAGAGGACATGGGATCCACCATAAGACTTAGAAGAAGTTCACAATTACCCACAAAAGCTTCCTTTATACAGATTGGTCCCTGTTATGCATCAATGATGACTTGACATGGGTGTGCTGTGAGTCGGGGTATCTCTCAGTATTATAGACTTCCCAACTTAGGGAGACAAAACCCAGCTGCACTCCATGGTCAAACCAGTTCCATTAGTTGAATCGTACTGACCTGGAAAGGATGCTTACAAATTGAAATTGAATATAGATCACCTGTGAGGGAACGGGGAGCTCTCTGCCCTAGAGAAAGTGAAAACCTGCTTATGTATAGTTAGTTTCCTCAGTCCAGGAAGTCTGGTTGGAGATAAAAAACTACCATCATAACCACCGTCAACCACATGTTCTGGCCCCTCCCCTTCTGAAGAGTAATGCCATTCAAGATTGAAGAGTAATTCATTCAAGGATGAGTGAAGTGAGAGAGATGTGCGCATGTCCACAGTGTGAGCTGTTACTGTCTATGTACCACAGACTGACAGTGAGTGGGGGCTCCCGGGAAGAACAAACAGTGTCTTACTTTTACGGAGGGGATGAAAGGAACTCCTTAGCTCATACTCTGACAGGAAACAGTGGTCTATCACAGCCCAGAGGCCTTCAGACTCACTGGAGAGCTGCCCCAGCCACCCAGCCATGGATCTTCAGTTGCCCACTTTCAACTTGGCTGAGTACCCAAAATAAAGATAGGCTGGTGTAAAAGTATTTGCCAAGGCTGAATTAACCATAAATGTCTTAGTAAAGAATAATACCATGGACTGAAACAGCAAGACAGCTCTTAGAGTGTGAATAGCCACCTTGGGGAGGTGAATGTGGTTCTTTTACAGCAGTTAAGGGAAGTTAGCTGCTCTTGCTTCCTGGACCATGTGTATGGGGTCATAGACTTTCAGAAGGCAGCTCGCTGTCTCAATGCAGTGAATTTTATAATTTGTCTCCCATACTGGCAATTTGGGTGCAGCACCAGAGACCAATGGAAGTTAGGCTAAAGTAGTCTGTACAAAGCATGGCCAGTCACTGGGTCAGAACTAAGCAATTAGAGCCTGACTGTGAGAGAGTGGATGGCTTTGTTATGTTGTTGTTTGTCCTTTCATTTGGGGCCACATTGTCCCTATATAAGGATAAATTCTGATGAAATTGCTCATATACAGTGATGATAGCTAAATGTAGCTAAGCACCAGAGTGAGAAGAGGGTGTACTGCACACAGAACAAAGGCTGACATAGATGCACCCGTGATGGTTACATGATGGACCTAGGAGCATTACACTAATGTAAGTCAGGTACAGAAAGACATGGTGCAGAATCCCTCTTAAACTGTTGAGGTGGTATTGTGTTCCCCGAAATATTGTGCACCCTAATAAACTTATGTGGGGTCAGAGACAGAACAGCCACAATATTAAACATAGAGGATAGGCAGTAGTAGCACACGCCTTTAATCCTAGCATTCCAGAGGCAGAAATCCGTGTGTTCAAGGATACAGCCAAGCATGGTGACTCATGCCTTTAATCCCAGAAAGTGAGCCTTTAATCCCAGGGAGTGAGGCAGAAAGCAGAAAGATATATGAGGTGTGAGGACCAGAAACTAGAAGCATTTGGCTGGTTAAGCTTTTAGGTTTTGAGCAGCACAGTTCAGCTGAGAGCCATTTGGATATGAGGACACAGAGGCTTCCAGTCTGAGGAAACAAGACCAGCTGAGAAGTTGGCCAGGTGAGGTTAGCTGTGGCTTGTTCTGGTTCTCTGACCTTCCAGTGTTCACCCCAATAACTGGCCTCAGGTTTGATTTTATTAATAAGAACTCTTTAAGATTCCTGCTACAAACTGTTCAATTCCGTATAGAGAAAATTCTGGGTGACAGAGAGAAGGGAAAATGGTGACAAGTTCAGGAAGAGATAAAGACTTTCAAATATAAAGCAAATAAGTTCTGCAAATTGAATATATAGATAGCATGACCATTATATCCAAAAGTGCTTTTGTGTTTACTTGAACACCCCGTGATGAGACTTTAAGCTCTGTTTACTCGTACACACAAAAAATGGTGACTATGAGTGATCAGTGCAGGATTGTGCGCCAAAGTCCCAAAAGAAACTGCGGCTTACACTGAACATGTGTCTGAGGCAGTATCAGTGGGATCTGTTTATAATAGTTGGCTTCTCTATTGCTAGGATAACAATAACAGAGAGAACTTAAGGAGGAAAGGGTTTATTACATCTTTTAGATTTGAGTCTACTACCAAGAAAAGCCAGGATAGGAACCTGGAGGCAGAAACTGAAGCAGAAACCATGGAGGAATACTGCTTTCTAGCTTGCTCCCAGGCTTATGGTCAGCTGTCATTATTATTATTATTATTATTATTATTATTATTATTATTATTCAAGACAGAGATTCAAAACAAAGTTTCTCTGTGTAGCCCTGGCTGTTCTAGAACTCACTCTGTAGACCAGGCTGGCCTCAAACTCACAGAGATCTGCCTGCCTCTGCTTCCCAAGTGCTGGGATTAAAAATGTGTACCACCACCACTCAGGGTCAGCTGCCTTTCTGAGAAAGCCCAAACCCACCTGCCCAGTGGTGACACCGCCCACTATGATCTGGGCCTCCCTCATCAATCATTAATCAAGAATTTACCCCATAGACGTGCCCACAGATCAATCTGATGAAGGCATTCTCCAGTTGAGGTTTCTTCTTCCCAAATGTATCAAGTTAACAACAAAACAAATCAGGACACCCTGCTTTGCTTGAACAATGTGCCTTGCAATATATTTGAAACTTGTGTTGATTTATGACTTTGTTTATTCTGCTACTATAAAAAAAATCCTTAATATGATTACCACATTGGAATATGGGAATTTGGGGTAACCTTGAATCTGTGTTCTAGGCCGTAGTTACTCATAATTGACTCCAGCATGAACTATCTCTCATCCATTCTGAGGTGAGGACTGAGTTTTGTCATTTTGCAATAAGAGTTATAATGCCTAGCATGAGACCCAAAGAACAACCCACATTTTGGCAGAGGAATTGCCCTGATTCGATTCAGGAACCAGGTTAGGACAGACCTTGTGCCCAACTATCCAGCACTGCCTCCTCAGGTGGGTGATAGTGCTTTCTGGGACTCAGGTCTCCCTCCCTGTGGTTGGTGATTTATTCTGGTTATTTAGGGTTGTATTCATTGAATAGTTTTTTTCATCTGTTTGCTTCTGTTGACACAAAACCATAGCTCTCATTAAAGGGAATAAGAGATCATTTATTCTGGGACATTTTGAGTGACCGTTGGTACAGGAGCACAGATTTAGGTCACCCCAAACTCCACATTCCAACATGGAAGCAGTTTAATGTAGTTTTTATAGTTTTAAAGAACAAAGAAAGTCATAAACCAAGGTAAGTTTAAAAATCCATTGGTGGGTACATCAGAGAGACAGTTGTAACCAAAATGCTATCTGAGGGCATTCTTAGCTTTTGTGTTAGTGAAAGCTGATGGTCTTCTGACTTACTAGATTCTAAAATGTTTTTATCTATTAAGTCATAAGATGTTAGTTCCTAACAGAGGTAGGCAAGGAATGGCTATTGTAGGGTAGAACCAGCCTAAGATAAGATGATTAGCCTCTGGATCTGCAACATTCCGAACATCTCCAAGTACTGAATCCAAATCAGTTGGTCCATCTCTACAGTTGCCTTCCAAGAAATTGTTACACTTCCAAAGCATTCGGTTTCAGCTGTCCATTTTGTTTGTTTGCTCTGAAAGCATTCCTGTTTCCTACTTTCAGTTTCTGTTTTATTTGCTCTCTGATCTCTTAAAGCATTAGGTTTCTGAATATTCAATTTATTAGTTTGCTAGCATTCCATCTTTTTTTCCCTCTGGACACTCTTCAATGTCGAATTCAAGAGAGGAGAATATATCTGGAGAAGTGTACACAGGTATTTAACACTACAGGGTATCTCTTTGATACATGTGTTGATTCAACTTGCAAATTTTAGGGAAAATCTAATGAAAAATAACTTGGTTTTACAGTTACCTCCCTTTCATATCTCTAAGGTGGTTTATTTTGCACACTTACTAGAAGTCTTAGGCAATAAAAATTTTTAAATCATAGACAGCCTGCCTTAACTGAATGAAAACATCTAAAATGATGAAACTGTAAAGAACGGCAGGAGCTGCATCTCAGTGAAAAGAGATTGTTAAAAATAAATAGAAAATTGCTAAGAAAATTTTAGCTATTATGTCCAAACTGAAGACGGATTCCGAGCAAGCTAATCCATTCCTTCTTCCTTACTCTCATCTGCCCTCTGACTTCGCATTTTTCGTTTATATCTCCTAACTGAACAAGTACTATATCAAAGGGACACATTGCTATGACCTGTGTTAGGATGAAATCCAGACAGAAAAGAGCTCGCAAACTGTGCTGAGCATTCCTATTACCAATGGTAACTCTCCTGAAGCAGCTCCCACACTCTCGGATGTATGTATATGCCTGACTCGTGAGTGCCCCCACCACCCATCTCCTACCTTGTGCTTAAGCTTACATTCAAATATCTGTAATGAAATCTCTCACTCTGCTTCAAACCGGCTAAGCCTACTATTCATCTCTGTGTTGAAGCCAAATCTCAATTTGGCCTTAGCCGTGACCCATCAGTGATTAGAAGAACTCATCAGGCTGCTAGGATTGCTAGTATAGAGCCCTGTGTCTGGCCCTTTGAGGCTGATCTCTGTGGACTCATGCTGGGATCCATCTGAAGCATTTTTCCTCAATTTGCTTGACTGTCCCTTGGCTGATCCACCCTGCTAAGAAGCATGGTTTGCATCTTATCTGGCTTTCTTTGTTTCTGTTCTCTGGCCAGATCCACGTAGTGTTTGAGAGGTACTGAAGGTCCAAAGTAAGTAGAAAGACTTACATCTTGGATACAGAGTCGAACCCGATTACTGACAGACTCAAGCAGTGTCAACTCCTGATGTCAAGCTACCCCTGCATACCTAAAGCAATAACTTTTGTTTCAAGAGCTAGCCAGCAGAGGAAGAGATGCCTCGCCTGATGGAGGTCCTGTCCTCAACAGCTCTTTAGACCAAAGCCTTGTACTCAGTCATTCATAATGAGGTTAAACAATATTGCCTGTGCTTGTCTGAAAAAGAAGAGAGGAAAGGGAAATAAAAAGTAAATACAAATATAAAAGAAGTGCAGATTCCTATACTAGGCACCATCTAACTGCCTAGAACCAATCCATGATTCTTGTCTCATTTCCTGTTGTATATGATGATCAGAGATGTGTCTATTGATTGAGGAGATGGACTGTGTTTCAAGGTCTGATTATTCCCTTCGTGTGGTTTTTTTTTTTTCCTTAATGGATATCTATTGTTATGCAGGGAATACGTCTGCTAGACTTGCTATCCTCATGACTGGAAATGTTATCTATCCCTGCGATTTTCAACAAAAAAGTTTCAAAGTGCCTATTATAACTACTTAAATCTTTAAAAGACATTCACTTTTAATTTCTTAAGAAAACATGGCACTATTAATAGGTTTTATCTGTATTAACGATTGTTAGATTTTTTTTTTTTATATATATACATGTTCTGTGTTCCAGATATAGGTTCCTGGGTTTTCATTTCATATAAAATTTTCATTTTAAGAAAGAAGTGCTTTTGTAGAAATAATACTGGTTAACACATGCAGGAATCATCAAGTAAGGAAAAAAGATGAAAGGATTGTAGACATTGAAGGGTTAAAGACCTAAAAGCCTCAGGTGGGCAGAAAAACTCCCAGCAGGAATGTAGATGAGCTCTCAGCATCTGCAGCAGTTCTGAGGGGCAGGGGAGCTCCTGCCAAGGTCAGAGTACCAACTTCCACTGTTGCTATCAACGATGATGACTTTGAGATCATCGTTGATAGCAACGATGGGGATCTGAGGGGAACAGATCTTCAGATGGACTCTCCTGTAGCTAAAGTTTTCCTGCCTGGCCCCACAGTCAGGACAAATCTCTGTTCACCGGCCAGTCCCACAGCCGCTCAGACCCAACCAAGTAAACGCAGAGACTTATATTGCTTACAAACTGTATGGCCATGGCAGGCTTCTTGCTAACTGTTCTTATATGTTATATTAATCCATTTTTATAAATCTATACCTTGCCACGTGGCTTGTGGCTTACTGGCGTCTTCACATGCTGCTTGTCATGGAGGCGGCTGGCAGTGTCTCTCTCACTCAGCTTCCTGTTCTCTTAACTCTCCTCTCGGTTAGTCCCGCCTATACTTCCTGCCTGGTCACTGGCCAATCAGAGCAATTTGACATACAGACCATCCCACAGCATTCTCCCATCCCATAAGTTCCCCTTTCTGCCCTATAAAACCCCCAGTACCTGCCCTGCCCCTGAACCTCAGCACACAGTCTCCCCTCCCGCAAGCAGAGGCCATTGTCCTTCTTGGGTCCCAATAAAAGATGATCTGCCTCTGTTGAGGTCTCCCTTTTATTTTATCTTCATGTCTCCAGTCTACCAGGCAGGAAGTATATTTTTGGTAATGAGGCTGAAGAAAAGGCAAGTGCCTTGGGATGAGGAAAAAAGAACACAACTTCATATGGCAAGAAAATATTGTTTCCAAGTGGAAAGATAATTGAGAACAACATTAGGTTAAAGAATATTGTTAAAAAATGGTTGTGAGAGTTAAGACTTGAGGAAAGATGATGTAGTTAAAATTAAATTAGATAAAATTAAAGGTTATTAAAAATTCAAGGTCACAGTTCAATACCCTGAGATAACACCGTTTTCTTACATAGTGATCTGCTTTTAGTAGTGTTTACGCCCCCCCAAAAAAATTGACTCAGAAAAGTGATTTGCTTTATCCCTTTATTAAATGTGACACATAAAAGGTGTGAGCAGATTACATCCAGCTAAGTTTGTTTTCCCAGCGAGTAAAGCCTCCATTGCTGGGGGAAGGCTCCCTCAGCAGGAGGAAGCTTCTGTTAGAATTATTCCTGCTTGGAACCCTCCTGGTGGGTTACACGGTGAGCAGAGAACACATTTTAATGGACAAATGTATAAAGCTATGTGTAAACAATTTAGGCCGTTATCCTTTTCACCGCATTTACCACCCTCAGTCCTCCACATTTGGTGAAGGAATGAACGACAATGTTAAAAAATAAAGGTGAGTTGACAAAATTAACTAAAGCTTTTTTACAATTTTAGTCTAATACATTTCCAATATCTTTTTTAAATCTAAGACTTACTCTTTTTGAAAATGACCCACTATCTCCTTACAAAATAAATACTTGACGTCCTCTAAAAATCAAATGAGCCATCTTTGTTAAAAGGAGACATATCCTATTATAAGAGACTTTTAAGTATCGTAACTAAAAATGCACGGTTGGTTACGGTTTCTCCAGGAAGGTGGGAAAAAAAAAAAAGCAAGTGGTTTCATCAATTGGAAAAAGACACCACAGCAGCCATGACTTGCCCCGGAGTGGGAAGGGCTCTGCTAGGTACTTCTAACCCGAGTCCTGTGCTACAAACTTCAGGACAGAATCTCTTAGAGTCACATTCCTCACCTAAAACTTGTATCAAGTTCTGAGAACAAATTCACATGCATTTCAGAAATTCTGGACAATATTCCACTTCAATGATAGGAATTCTAACCACACCCCCAAGACAAGGCATGCCCTGGTGAAACACCTAGTCATTTCCACCAAGTCATTTCTGGGGCAGTACGTCCTACGTAATCTGTGTGCACAGTGTGGTCATGTAATTTTCATGCAGTGTGATCACGTAATCTCTGTGCATGTGTGGCGTAGCCATGAGGGCCCATATGCGCATGCACGGGAGTAGTCCATAAAAGGTGGATCCCATGTACCCTCCCCCGCTCTCTGCACATGTCTTTCAAACAGGCCTGATCATACCCTTTCCTGTCCCTCTCTCCTCCTAATAAAACTCTCATAGTGGGTTTTCTTGTGCCTCATGACTTTTCCTCAAAGGGTAAAAGCGCCACATAAAACTAACATTCAGTATTTCTCAAATTTTGCTTCTTGAATCCATTTATAATTAGGTATTTTTTTTAATTGCTTGATGTATTTAGTATTTTGGTATATAACTAAGTAATTCCAACCTTGTTTTAGTGAAATTAGAAATGAGGATGATATTATGTACTTTAATTATGTTTTAGTTATGACTGCTTAGCCAGACCCCTGCCTCATTTGGGCCAAGTTTCATGTTTAAAAAGACTCAGGGACTTTCACTAACTTAAAAAAATTCTCTATTTTTAGTATTATTTGTATTTACAAAATGTAGTTTTCAAATTGATTAAAATATATTTGTAACTCTTAAAAATAGTTTACTAGTTTAAACCCAAATTCTGACTTCCTAGAACAAACTTTTCCATACTTGGAAAAAGGAAAGAATATTAACGATCCAGCCATTTGGATTACTGTTCCTCTTAATAGTAAGAATGTTAGGATGCTTCAAAAGTCTAAATACATATGTGGATTTCTGACTATGTTAAAATAACTTTAACTGAGATCAGGCAAGATTGCTCAGTGGTTAAGATCACATGCTGCTCTTGCAGAGGACCTGACTTCAGTTCCCAGCACCACACAGGGTGGATCTTCATTACTGAAGCTCCAGCTTTAGGTGAGACCATGGCTCTGGCATTCAAGGGCACCTCCACTCAACACAGACATACACACACACACACACACACACACACACACACACACACACACATAATTAGAAATAATAACAATAAATCTCAAGAAAACATTTTCACTACATTTTCCCTTGCTAGTGATAATCAATGGTTTGGGTTAATGCTTTTTATCCAAATGACACAAAAGACACCAATCTCTAATAATAGCAGTGTTCAAATTGTTTTATTTGTTAAGAACTGATGTTTCTTGGTTAAATTATTATGTATAGTGTCCTATGGTATGGTTAGAGAAGAAATTTAAACAATATTTACATTTTGTTTAAAAAGGCTAGACAATGTTGATTGTTTTAATTTTAGGCATGATATTCACATTAAATACTATATGTAAATATTATGTCAAATACAAGGGATTAAAAAGTACCTCAGACCCAAATCCTGACAGCTAGTAGATGTTGATGCTATGACCCAGGAGTTTCTTCCTTAATGGTTTTAGCAGCAATTATTTGATCAATACCACTTTCCTGTATTTCCTATATCAGATGTAGGAAATGCCTTCATCTATATCAGATTCCTGGAATGAGCCTTCCTAGAAAGATAGACTTATATAATTATATTTAGTTTCCTATACACAAAGTGCAATGCTTGGCCAACAGAGAGATCTGTGAGCTCAGGTTCTCAGGACCCTGGATCTTGCACTAGACCATCTACAAAGGCTGATGAACTGAGGAAAGCTTCAGTGACTGGGGAGGTGGGACCATTGTAGGTCCAGATTCTGATCACAGCTCATCTTGTGCTGTCTTTATGTACCTTTAAATATTTATTTAAGGGCCACCATGTGTGTGACCCGACCACTTTGTAATTGTTAGCCCAGTCTTTGTAGAACCTATAAACGGATCCCTTGGCTCCTATCAACCAAAAGCTAAGAATTCCATTGCGTAGCATGTGAGACCTACAGCAGAGATTTCCCTGCTCTACTGGAACTTGATATCCTCATTAACATAATTGAAAACCATGTTGGTTTATGACTTTCCTTGTCCTGTTGCTATAAACATTTTGTCAAACTGCTAACCAAATTGGAACATGGAATTTGGAGTTACCTAAATCTCTGTTCCTGGGTGGTGGTCATTCATATTTGAATCCGAAATAACAACTTCTTTAGCTATTTGAGGTGAATATTCTATTTGTTTTTGAGGTGATCAGTGTATGTGTGCATGTGTGTGTGTGTGTGTGTGTGTGTGTGTGAGAGAGAGAGAGAGAGAGAGAGAGAGAGAGAGAGAGAGAGAGAGAGAGAGTCATAATGAGACCATATGGGAAAGGCTGGAGGGGTGGGAGGAGGGAAGAGGAGGATCTGTGATTGGTATGTAAAATGAATAAAAAACTTCTTAATAAAAAAAGAGAGAGAGAGAGAAAGGCAGGGAAATTATGGTGACATGAAAGAGGAAAGAAGTCCCTCAGCTGGGAGCATGGTACTATCTCTTGACAACCAAAAGGTAAGAATTCCAGTACAATCAATATGTGCTGCAATGGCTATCAAAATAAGGTTGGCGTTCCTTCCATGTATATTCTATACAGAGATAACAATGCCCAGGCTTAAAGCCTGGATATAAATGACCTTAGAAAGGACCTCTTTGCTTTTGCAAGGCATTATATGAGTCTCTCAAACAAGGCTGTTAACTTTGTTTCCATTAACATTATACTAGACCTTATTCCATACCAGGCATTTTAAATCAATTGTAATCCTTTTGGACGGCATCAAGATCCGGGACAGTATAAAAAGACAGCGAATTTATGGTGACATGGGAGAAAAGACTGGGAAATAAAAGAAGCTCAGCTCTAAGGCAAGAAACTTCAGAGCCCACTGAGAAGGACCTAATGTCCCCCTGAGACAGCGTGTTTCCAAAAGACACCTTGTCTAAACTAACAAGAGGGACTCTGAGAAGAACTCAGGCAGCAGCCTGCAGGGTATGGAGTCATGTTGCTTTTGTTGGTGACATCTTTGGGGGACTTGTGTGAGCTATGTGAAATGCTACTAACAGTCACTCCTCTTATCTTCCCTGCTAAGTGTGGCTTGTATCTTGTTGTATGTTATTATCCTCACTTCTTTGCTTCTGTTTTCTGGCCAAAGACCCAAAACTGCAAATTCATTATGAATACCTACCTCTTTATTTTCTCTTAAATCAGGAATCATGTTAACACACTCCATATATGTTCCACTTAACTGCAGCTGTTAAATACACTTTTCTTTTCCTACCTGCTTCATAAGAACTTCCAGTGTAGACATTTTATTTTCTGTAACACGAATTGCTAAATGATCTTTTTATATAAAAAAAAACCCCAAATCCTGATATTGGGGTGAATGCTGAAAGATCAGAGAGACAAAGGAACAAGCCACCTCTTACCTCTAGGATTCCTGAGCCCGAAAAGCCTTCCTCAGCCGAAAGACTTTCGTTCCTGTCTCCTCATACCTTATATACTTTTCTCTGTCCACCATATCACTTCCTTTTTAGTGCTGGGACTAAAGGTGTGTGACTTCCCAAGCAAAGGCATGAGATCTCAAATTCTGGAATTAAAGGTGTGTTCCACCACTGCCTGGCTCTGTTTCTCTCCTAGACTGAGTCAATCTCATGTAGTTCAGGGTGGCTTTGAACTCACAGAGATCCAGACAAATCTCTGCCTTCCAAGTGCTAGGATTAAAGGTGTGTGCCACCACTGTCTGGCCTCTATGTTTAATCTAGTGGCTTGTTATGTTCTCTGATCTTCAGGTAAATTTTATTAGGGTACACAACATATCACCACAGTTTGTAAAACTAACATCCTCAGTTAAGAGTAACTCCACCCATCTCTTCTTCTATGCTGTATCAGTAGCTTTTTTACAGCCAGTTCAAACGTTTTCAACTTGAGTTTGGGATTCTGGCTTCTCACTAGATGATTTTTTAGAAAAACAGGCTTCTTCCACAGCCAAAATAAGTAAATTTAAACATCATGTTTTTCTCATTTTATGAGTGTTTACATTCAACTGTGAAGAAATGAGATTTACAGGTAAATGGATAGAATTGGAAACAATCATTCTGAGTAAGGTAACCCAGACCCAGCCAGTCAAGATCGCATGTTTTCGTTCATCTCTAGATGTGGTGGTATTGTGTTCCCCAAAATATTGTGTACGCTAATAAACTTATCTGGGGTCAGAGAACAGGACAGCCACAATATTAAACA
>CABHPP010033989.1:0-17044 GCA_902168425.1 Peromyscus attwateri | reverse complement strand
GGGGGGGGGGGAGCTGTCTTCCTCTGTCACCCTCCCCCCCCACACACAGGTTATGGACAGTCCAGAGCAGCCACAAGGGACAAAACCTATCTTCAGTAGCTGAGTATACTTTATGGCTTAAAAAGGATTTCAAACTGAGTCCAGAGAAGGAAGTCAACTTAGATCTGGGCACAGTTTTTAAACCATGGCTCCAAATTCTAGCGCTCTAACATCTTCACTGGAAGAACTTACTTCATTGTTCTGTCCATGTCCAATGGGGGGGGGTTGGGAGTAACAGCAGTACCCACGTTTGAGGTGGTTATTAATATATAAAGCTGCTGTATGTAAAGTACCCAAGTTAGATTGGTAGCTTCTGTGGTGGCTGTAAGGTATTGCACTCCACTACACCAAAGAAGCATCAGATAAGGCAAAACATACCTGTGCCTACATTATTGACCCAGCTGGAAACTCTTAGGGAAAATTTCCAGGCTTTTTACCAAAATATGGAAAGATTAATTTCTATCACTTCACCATTTGTTTTACCTAGACATCTATTTCTCAGGGAAAAATGAAGAGTTTCACGTTTTAATGAATAAAAAGCAAACAAACAAACTATACTGCACCTCCTTCCCAAGGCCCAGAGATCACACACAGCAGAAGAAGGAGTGGAAAGAGTTTAAGAGCCCACAGGCGTTGGTTGACCATGAGGAAAGAGTGTCTTCCAGACGTAGCAGGATTGCGGCACATATGACCTCACATGGTTGTGACCGTAAGGACAGGGCCGGTGCAATCCCCAAACAGACCAAATCCTAGCACAGAGAGGGGAGGTGGGCACAGAGTTCACCCCCAGACATGGAGCTATTGTCAGTTGTTAGCAGCTGGGAGAAGGACAGACAGTTTTCTCTGAGGTAAGTGGGCCACCCTCCGGCGGAAGGCCACACCACCAAGAATATTTGGGTAGCACAAATTGGTCTTGATATATATTTTTAAAATACACAAGATTACCCAAGTAAGATAGGGAAGTAGATCTTGGAAGAGTTGGGAAGGGCCAGGTGACTATGATTAAATCCCATTGTACAAAACACTCAAAGAACTAATACAAAAATTGAAGGTATCAAATGTAACCCACTCAAACCTTCAACTGCTTTTGAACGTTATGTCTGCATGAATAGCTGGACAGACATTTCACACATGGACTTAAACATTCATGAACTACACCTGAGAGCCAAGCCAGACGAAATCCCTGCATGGAGATAGAGTAGGCATGACATCCCACTCCAGGTGAGGAGCAATTGGCACCGGACAGCTGCTGGGAGAAAGAGGCAGTTTTAACAGTCTAGCCACTGATAAGTTGGCTGTCCTCCAGAGGAAGGCCACACATCCAAAAACATAGGAGCACATAAATTGGCCTACATGGGTTTCAGAGGGAGGTGGGGCATGGAGTTGGGTGGGTAGAGAAGGGGGTGGACCCAAGAGGAGTTGGTAGATGGGTGAATGTGATCAAAACACACTGTATGAAATCCTCAAAGAACTGTATCAATATCCCTAAGACACACACAGAGTGACCCATACTATTTGTTTGTATTCGATACACAAAGTAGAAGAAATATGTTCAAGATGGCTTGTTCAGGAGTGACTCTGAAGGTCTGATAGCTAAATGTTATTTGGCAGAAATTAAACGAAGTATAAGAGGATAAGGAAGCAGGACCAGGTCTTCCGGCCCTGGCTGACCCGAGCAGTCTGCTTCAAGTGTGCAAGTAGGAGAAAGAATACTCAAGCGTGCAGTCTGCTTCCCAGAGGCTCCATGCCTTCGGTTTCAGCTGATTAAAGGGAAGAAAGTGTACGTAAACATTCATCTGGACCCCCGTATTTCCTCCAAGAAACGGGACTTTAAAAAAAAAATCTTACATTACAGACACTTTTATTTCTCACTGTTCTAGGTAATGTTTGGTAACATTTTTCCAGGACTTCGGTCTACGGCTCCCCAGATTTCCTGTCTCTCTAGATTAAAACAGCCATTAGCAGGGACTGAAGAGATGGCTCAGGAGTTAAGAGTACCAGCTGCTCTTCCAGAGGACCCAGGTTGATATTCCCAGCACCCACATGGTGGCCCACAACTGTCCATAACTGCAGTTGCAGGAGGCCCAACACCCTTCCACAGGCAAAACAAAACACCAATGCACATTAAAAATTAATAAATAATTTAAAAAATAGTCATTAGCAGGCTATAAACACGGGCCGTCCCTGGCTTTATAGAGCCGTACCATATCCTTAGACCTTTGTTTTGCTCTGGCTTTGTTTTGCTTTGCTTGTGTGGCCATACTGGGGTGGGTACTCCCATCTTGTGCATTTGAGGTAGGCACTCTTCCACTGAGCCCTGGCCCCCACCCAGGCTTTAAATTAAGTGCCCAAAGAAGACACACCACGGTAACAAAGACAAATGCATATGGGCCCCACTGCAGCTCTGTTTAGAGTAGCAAAAGGCTAGGAATATTCTGAAAGACCATCAGCACAGTACTGGGTAAATGGACCTGGCATGTTCATATCACACAATGGTGCATAGATATTAAAACAAGTGATAGAGCTTTCTTGGCAGCGATGGTGTGATTTTTAATATATATTGACAAAGCAAGAACACTCTGTAAGAGTGGGCCTCAGAACTGAAAGGTACACATGTACTTACACATAATCTTATGCATAGACTGCTACACACATACGTTATTTCAGAACTTAAAATCTGTACTTGCTTCCTAAGAAAGAATCTCAGGGGCAGAGGCTAGAGGGAGATATATTTTCTACTAAATAAACAAATAATTCACTATATATGTACTTCATCTATTTTTTTAATTAAGCCAAAAAGCATGACTATTACACAATTCATTTTGGTTGTGAATATTAAAAAATAGATCTTTAACATGCTAAATAGCATCCCACAAAGATAGTCCCCATACCTTCCGTTCTCTGTGTTTTACAGTGCTGATGTCTATATTGGAGTCTCTAAGAAGACAGACCATCAGGAATGTTTTGGAGCTAAATGTAGCCAGCATTTCCCAAGTTTCCTGATCAATGACCTTTCTTCTGCTGCAGGCTGTTTGCTTCTCTGAGCCCACCTTGCAAAGTGGGGCCCTGCAGCTTTTGTTGTATGGGGCATGGTCATCACCATGCATGCAGCTCCCAGCTCAGATGTGAGTCCCCAACAGTAAAGTCGCCTTCTTTTGCTCTTAGAAATGGAGGCATTTTCTAAGTGCATCCGTAGGAGTCTGTATTCACTCATCTCTCTGTCTGGTGTTTTTGTCCTTTGTTTGTTTGTTTTGTTTTGTTTTTAGTTTCTGGAGCACTAGGGATTGAACCCACAGCCTCAGTCATGGTAGGCAAACAATCTACCATTGATCTATAGACCCAGCCTTAGGGGTTTGTATTTCATGAGAGATTATTTTTGCATTTTTAGCATAACTGTGTCTCAACTTTCTCGTCGTTAAAATGGGTATGATAGCATCTATGGTGAAGTTCAAAGCTTAAAACCAGATGCCCTAGGGCTAAGGGGACAGCTGTTGGTAAAGTTTTGCAAGCACAAGGACCTGAGTTTGAGCCCTAGAACCCACATTTAAAATATATATATATATATATATATATATATATATATATATATATATATACAGATGTGGGAGTTTATGCTTGTAATCCCTAGGCTGGGGCAACACAAACAGGCAGACCCCTGGTACTCACTGCCCAGTCTGTCTAGCCTACGCTATAGTTCTAGGCAAGTGAGAGACCCTATCTCCAACAAGGTAAATAAGAATATAAAACCAAAGTGGATGACATCTAAGGAACCACACACAAGCCTCCACACACATTCCCACACAGGTGCACCCCCCCTCCCCCACCAAATGCACCTGCATGCACACCCATACACAAAACCCAGCCCAAACAAACAAACAAAAAAAAAAACTGAATGCAGTCTACACGGTGCCTCTTGAAAGTTGAGCAGGAAAGGAAGAACAGTTATTCATCACCCCCAAACTTTCTTCCTGACATGTTGATGTTCTCAAGATGTAGCAATGATCAAGGCAAGCTCCATCAGCACTGAGGACACTGGGAGCCAGGTGGAGCAGTGGGTGGTCTTCCTGAGCATGTCAGTTAGACCTCTTGTCTGTGATCAGAAAGGCCAGTAGAGGTCAGGGGCAAGGAGGCACAATCAGCCATCCTCGTCACCATGGTCCGGGAATGTTTTTCAGGCTTGGGAAAGATTCGAGGCAGCTGTCAAGGAGGCGGCTCTCTTATCTATGGCTCATTGGTTGCTGCAGAGACCATGCTATTTGTAAACACTCTCCAGGACTCCCAGAGACTGTGTTCATCCACCAGCTGCCTTCCCCACAGGATCCTCTCATGTAATAAAGAAAAAGTGTGAGGAGACTGTACCCAGGAGTCCCCCACAAGAGTTTAATGGCTATGTCAGATTAAAAACCACAGCATGAGGAAAATATATTTACCCTCAACTTCAAATTTCTAAGGTTAAAAAAGTCAGTTCATCCGTAACACATTTGCAAATACACAGATTGAGAGCCTAATGATACTTAGCATCCTCTGTGCATGAAAACTTGGGTCAAAATTCCACTGTCGAGAGAAATGATTCTTGTGGACACTAACCCATTTTGGAGAGGTTGGTAGTGAAAACATGCATTAAAAACCAAACAAACAAACAAAAAAGGGACACAGGACCTGTTGGTACACACCATTGATCCCAGCACTCCGGTGAGTTCCAGGTCAGTTTGGTCTACATAGGTCAGCCAGAGCTACACAGTGAGACTGTCTTTAAAAAAAAAAGTGAGAACATTCAGAGTCTATTGGCCACTTAGAAGTCCCCGAGCATTTTCACTAGCACCAGACTCTAGGCGGTTACTAGAAAACGGTTTCTGCATACATATTTGTTTCTGCTAGGCATGTCACTGTCCATTAGAACCGACGACATCCCAAACAGGGCAGAGTCCTGAGGGGTGGTGATTCAGAAGGTTCCTATTGCAAATATCTCCAGGTGTGGGGAGGGACACACCATTTTGTAGTTCATTGGCTATCCAGCAGTGACTCTGCAGATGACAAAGAACTCTTCAGGTGATAGAGACTAGATGAGGCATGTGTTATACTCTGAAGCCTGAAATCTTTGACCTAGGATTTCAAGTCTAGGAATGCATCTGAAGAAACGAAATTAGATGTGGGCAAAGACTAACTTGTAAGGATCATACATCTTGGAAACAACCTAAACATCCATCACTGATGAATAAAAAAAATGCAGTCAGGGCTGGTGATGTAGCTGAGCTGGTGGAGAGCTTCCTTAGCAATACAGGAAGCCCTGGGTTCAATCCTCAGCACCACATAAACTGGATGTGATGGCTGTGTCCTGCAATCCCAGCCCCCTTGGGAGGTAGAAGCAGAAGGATTAGATGTTCAAAGGCATATTCAGCTACCTAGGGAGCTTGAGGCCAGCCTGGGCTAGAGACCCTGTCCCCCAACCCCCGCCAAAAAACAATCTGTATTACGGAATCCTCAGCAGTAAATTCTGAGTACCCTAGAATGGGTGGACCTTTTACTTTGTGGTAAATGAAATAGGACAGATACAAAAGCCCACATATTGCAGAATTCTGCTTATCTGATATACCCAGAAAGGAAAGATGAACAGATATGGACTCAGAATGCATACTGGAGGTTGTTTGGATTTGCTAGGGGTAGGGATCAGACAAACTATGATGACTACAGGTTTGTTTTTGGAGCAAAATGTTCTAGTATCAGGTGATGATACTTACACTGCTTAGAATACACTAAAGATCAGTGAACTGTAACATTTTATATAGATGAATCTTATGATGTATGAATTATATCTCAATAAAGCTGCTATAAAATTATTCATCTCATTGTTGGTTTAAATGAGGTAGCAGTGGGGGGGTGTCATAAATGACCAATAATAAAGTTGGGCAGGGCACAGTGAATTGGTGTCATTTTGTAGGTGAGTACAATAAGGTTGTAACAGGGCACTTTACACATAGAGTTGGTGTGTACACACACACACACACACACACACACACACACACACACACACACAGACTTATTCCCTCCTTGTTGGGCATCTTGTTAGGCACTGTTCTGTGGGCTCCATAGACAAAGGTTTAATTCTCACAATAGCCCTCTAAAAAGGCTAAGGAAGAGCCTATGGACTTACAAATTCTCCCAAAACACTTGCTGTATACAGTATTTTGGAGCAGGCATGTTCACACAGAACACTCAGCTTACAAATCCGGTCACCTGTTGTTTAAGGACAAGGAACCAGGATAAGGCAAATCTCAGAGAATATTTACACAAACTAAGAGGGCAGAGAGATCCCCAGGCGCTGTCATGAGACCACTGCTATCATTTCCGGCCTGTTACTGATGGGAACATCATCAAGCAGCTCATGGCAATACATAAATGGGCAGATTTTGTGTTGTCTGCCTCCTTTTTACACCGAGGACACAGAATCAAAACAGAATCAAAACCACCACTATGCCTTCAGCATATACAACATCACCTCCAGAATAATACGACAGCAAATGAAGTTCAACTCTGTGGGGACTAACTCATGCTTGATTGTGTGTGTGAGTGTGTGAGTGTATGAGGGTGTGTGTATGTGTGTGTGTGTGTGTGTGTGTGTGTGTGTGTGTGTGTGTGTGTGCTTTTAGAAACAATGCCAATCCTATGACTGGAGACCATGACCTCCCCTTGTGCTGCTGATTCTTCCTGCTGCTCCTGACTCACCCTCCTTTCCGTGGGAGGTGACAGGAGAAGGGATGAATGTCCCTTCCGTGCTCTCTCCCACTGCTGGGCCAACATCCCTGGGACAGGAGAAGGGATGAATGTCCCTTCCATGCTCTCTCCCACTGCTGGGCCATGTCCCTGGCAGAAACTCTTTCCTGTGTGATTCAGCTTGACGGAGATGCCTAATCTGTGGTTCCAGCTGTGACCTGGTACAGACAAGCTCTGTTCCTCCCTTTGTCCCCTTTGCCCTCCGGATGCTTAAAGCTTGCCATCATTGCTGGCCTTGGCTGGTTCTTCCTTTTCTATGTCAGTTCCCCGAGCCCCACCCACACCTCTTTGATTCACTTCTTTGAACTAGCCTTGCTGAGTCTGCTTTTATGCTGAATGATACTCTGCTTTAACTCCAAACAAGACAGTAACATTTCTGGGAGTGTGGATGACCCACCCAGCATGGAAAAACCACCTTAGAGATCCTCTGTGGATCTTCAACCAGGAGACTGCGCTGCCAAGAACAGCTGAGGTTATAAGATCCATTTTCCTAAGTCCTGATATGACTTCGGCCAGATGCACCTTTGTAATCTCAACCGCATGCCCAACATTCGTCTCTTGTCTGAAGCCAACTTTACAGCAGCCTGCAGGATGGCTACACCCTGCTGTGCTCTCTGTCCAGATCACAGTGGTGACCCAGCTCCAACCCTGGCTTCTGGGGCTTGGCTTGCTCTGGTTGCAGAAGGCAGGGAGCCAAAGGGGCCAGCCTATCATCTTGTGGCCTCTGGGGACCTTCTAGCACCCTTGACCTCAGAGCAGACCCTTCTCTTGGAGCTCAGTCTCTTACCACGTGCTCTTGGGGCATAGACACATAATCTTGGCCAAGTCAGGAAGCCAGATCCAGGAAGTGGGCTGCAGACTAAAGCTATCAGTGGGCAACCAGGCCGGACAGCTAATCCTGTTAGTCTCCTCACCCTCCTTAAATCAAGGGACTTGGGAGCTGGAGAAATAGCTCAGTAGTTTACAGCATTTGCTGCTCTTGCAGAGGACCTGGGTTCAGTCCCCAGCACTCACATGAGGTGGCTCACAAACAGCTGGAACTCCAGATCCAGGGGATCTGAAACCCTGTTCTGACCTCTGAGGACATCTGCACATGACATACATGCATATATATACTTGAGCACACATACACATACATTTTTTTAAATCTTATGTTAATTGACTGGACACTAAAATGAATGCTACCATGGCACTCACTTTGATTTCTTTGTCTATCTCTGTTTGTCTTTCTATCTCTCTGTCTCTACCTCTCTTTCTCACCCTCTATCTCTGTCTTTCCATCTCTCCTTCCCTCCATCCCCTGTTTCCCCAAGACAGAACAATAAAATAATACTTTAATAAGGAAAATTGTTCAGCAGGACAGGAGGACATCTGCCTCTCATGAGACAGACTGTAGGAACTGGGATTGACTCCTTCCTACACAGCTTCAATGTTTCAATACTTTGGTAAAAAACCTAGAGGTTGCCTTGCTTCTGTTTTATCCAAGCACTCTACATTTAGTCTACCGGCAAAGCTTCTCAGCTCATATCCAAAAGACAGCTGCAACTCACCCATCTCTCTGCTCCCTCCCCTATCACTGGCCGGAAGCTGCCAGCTTTCTCTGCTGATGTCTTCCTTAACTCAGTGTACCTAGCTTGTCAGGTCTCCACCAAGGAGCTTGAGTGACCTGAAATATTGTTGGCATCAAGAAAATGTCCTGTTTAATGGTTTCCTCCTACACTTACAATAACCCTAAACTGCACTGTACCTCAATAGTCAAGGCTGTAGGTCTTCAACTGTACCATTCTTTTCTGGCCTTGGGGCAGTTCAAATATAATAGCTTTCTTTGCTTTGTTTCTTTCTTCTCTTTTCTGTTTTTTTTCTTTCTTTCTTTCTTTCTTTCTTTTTTTCCTTCCTTCCTTCCTTCCTTCTCTCTCTCTCTCTTCCTTCTTCCCTCCCTCCCTCTCTCCCTCCCTCCCTCCCTCCCTCCCTTCTTTCCTTCCTTTCTTTTTCATACTAGCTTTCTTCTGTTGGAGAAGTCAGCAAGCTGTTTTCTACCTCAGGACATTTGCACCTCTGTTCCCTTTCCTGGATGCTTTTCCCTCTCACAGTTCCTTCTCATCAATCTTGTTCCAGCTCAAGTGTCTTCTCCTTATAAAGGAATTCTTTGATTATGTGGCCATTCTTCATGGTTGTGTTCGTTCCTTTGAAGTTGTTATGAAGAAATACTTGACATGAACGACTGAAGAGGAAGGGTTTGTTTACACGATGTTAGGGATGTCAGTCCACCAGGGCAAGGAGGGTGTGGCAGAGTGGAGCAGTCAGGATAAGAAAGAGCGGTAAGAGAGATCTCCTGCGCTGTCTGTCTGTCTCTTTTCCATTTTATTCATTCCAGACTCCCTGCTTGTCAGCTGGTGCTGCCCATATTCAGGATGGATCTGCTTCCCAGTTTTCATATGTCAAGCTTCTCTGGACACATCTCCTCAGACATACTTCGAAGTATGCTTGGAGAATAACCCTGGGGAGTGTGGGGGGAAATGGCATAGTGAATAAAGTCCTTGCTGTATAAGCAGCAAGGATGACCTGAGTTCTGTTCTGAATGGGAATGGCCCCCCACAGACTAGGTCCCTAGTTGATGGAAGTGTTTGGGGAAGGATTAGGGGGGGTGGCTTTGTTGGAGGAGGTGTGTCACTAGGGGTGGGATTTGAGGTTTCAAAAGCCCATGTCAGGTCCAGTCTTGCTCTTTCTGCCTCTTTTCAGATTAAGATGTAAACTCTCAGCTACTGCTCCAGCTCCATGCCTGCCTGCCTGCAGCCATGCTCCATGCCATGATCGTCATGAACTCACCCTCTGAAACTGTAAGAAAGCTCTCAACTAAATGTTTTCTTTTATAGGTTGCCTTGGTCATAGTATCTCTTTTCAGCAATAGAAAAGTAACTAAGATACCATGTAAAAGCCGGGCACAGTAGCACCTATGTCTATAATCCCAGTGTGTCTCTCTGGGGAGATGGGAGGTGAAATTGGAAAAATCACTGGACACTCAAAGGCCAGAGAGCCTGGTGTACACAGTAGAAAACAACAAACAGACTGTCTCAAACAAAGTAGAAGGTAAAAACCAACACCAGAGGTCATCCTCTGATCAATACACACATACACACACACACACACACACACACACACACACAGCCCTCAGGCATCTCTCAAAGTGGCCAAGTTGACTTTGACCATCACGATCAACCATCATGGCTATATTAAATGACATCATCCCATTGCTTGCCTTAGTTCCATTTCCAATAGAGCACAAGCATCCTAAAGGCAGGAAGTTCATCAGATCATACCATCACCGCTTAGCACACCTTAAAGTCTCAATAGATACTTGTTGAAAGATGTCTTGTTGAAAGATGTCTGGGTAGCAGTACAAGCTTTTAATAATGTAAGTCTAATATTGACTTATTTAATATTTATTACCGTAGTGTTCTGTTCCACAAGAGATACTAAGAAGTATCTACTTCTTGCTCACAATGAAAATCTACTGTAAATTTGTATGCTGCAGAGCTTATATGACTATACCCCTGCCTAAGGCATTTCTGTGATTCGAAAGTTAGGAAAAACTAAGTACAGTGAAAGTCATGCATGTGTTTCTTGCTTACGCTCCAAGGCCCATTCCCTGAAGCACACATTGTTACCTGGCATGTCTCAGGCTTCCTCAACAGCTCTGATGAGTAGGGGCGCTTGAGGGGATCACAGGGACGACCATAAACTCCACACCACTCTGATATCACAGCTAGACTGACTTCAAGGCTGGATGTTTACAATGTGTCCTTAAGTGATATATATTGTACTTTACATGCTGGTGAGCACGTTGGCCATGAACTGTACACTAAATATATTACACTCTGATCTTCACACACTTGTGGACAGGGAATTCTGCTCAAGGGTTGGTGATGGGACGTTTTCTCAAGTTCTAGTTTTCTCTGTCTTCATTTTGCTTATTCTTGGGCATATACATTCTGCTTTTTGTTGTTGTTGAATTTGGATAAATTAGCTAAAAAGTTTTAAACTTCAAGATTTCATTTTTGATATAGAGTTCCAGTCCTCCAGCCCCTCACCCGCTCATCCAGTTCCTTACCAAATTCAGTTAAGCTTACCTACCAAGGATTTCTCAAATCAGTCCATTATCACACCCCTTGCTGGGACCTGATCAGTAGATTTCTGTTCCTCTGTACACATTACCAACTCTCATGTCAACCTTGTCCAAAGTAATTCTTTCAAAACACCATGTAGCCATACACACCTCCCCGACACCGCCAAAGGTTCTATGTCTTTGTTAAACAGTGTTACAGTTCTTTCTAACTTTCCTTAGCTCTCCTCATTGTAATTATAGATTCACTTGCAATTGTAATTGAATATGAAAATTCAACCACCTCTACTCGCCTTAGACTGCAAGCACTGAGAATGTCACAGCCAGGTCTGCATCATACAATTTTATCCCAATTCCCTTAGCACAGGGGCTGCTATAGTCTTGTTAAGCCAATGAGCCTCTAGAGCAGTGGTTCTCAACCTTCCTAATGCTGTGACCTTTTAATACAGTTTCTCATGTTGTGGTGACCCCCAACCACAAAATTATTTTAGTTGCTACTTTGTAACTGTAATTTCACTACCGTTATGAATTGTAATGTAAATATATGTGTTTTCCGATGATCTTTGGTGACTCCTGTGAAAGAGTTATTGGTGAAAGAGTTATGGGTCCCATAGGCTGAGAACCACTGCTTTATAGCCTCAGTTCCAATAGCTGAGTGTCTGATCAAAGTGAGAGATGAATGTTTGAAGAGAAAAAGGTTTCCCTATCCTCTCTTCTTTTCTTCTTCTTCCTCCTCTTCCTCTCTCCTCCTGTCTCCTCTCCTATTCATCCTCCTCCTCCTCCTCTTCTTCTCTTCTCTCACAGTGTTTTGATTTTCCACCTCGCACCATGAAACAACGCCACAAGAAGATCTGGGCCAGACTCTGTTTTCTAGATCCTTGGACCTCCCAGCCTCATCTGTAAAAATAAGCTCTGCAATCTGAAATTTTCTCATTGAAACAGTAAGTGAGGACTGAACTGTTTATTTGTAATAACATATTTTTGTCTTGTATACTGGATAGTCAAAAAGAGCAACACTTTGCTGTGAAATGAAATAGAGAGAAAGACTGGGACATTTACAGTACTTAGAATAGCTATCTAAAGTCAGTTTCTTCTTTAGCATTCTTGTATTCTGACCCCTTACACACACACACACACACACACACACACACACACACACACATACACACATATCACACAGTCAGACACACAGAGAACTCAGTTTATTCAAATTGGTCATTTAAATCTCTCTGTCTAAGAAATATCCCTTTGTTATAGCCCTTACCATCTTTTCAAGACTGAACAACAAGTTCAAACAGTGAAGCCTTTGCCCAGTAGCCAAAGTTGCCAAACACTTCTTGTCGCCGAAGAATATTTGGCAACAGCATCTAGATTCTGGCGTCTTCAGTTCTGACTTAAGGTCCAAATTCCCCAGAATCTTTCTGTTTTCACTTGGTTTATAATACAAGAAAATATCAAGGCTGAATGACTTCTCATGGAACTTTCTTGGCAATGTTCTCCCCAGCCACTGTTTCCTGGAATGGTACAGATACAATATTAAAAGTAACACCTTGGGAGCTGCCCCAGCATGCCATTTGCCAGGAAACAATGTTCAATATCAGTTAGGTGACCTTGGACCCCATTCAGGGCAGTCGATTCTGGAAGTAACAGAAGGAGTTCATCAGGGCACTTTCCTCTAGAGTGGTACACATTTCAGTTGCGTTCAGGAGCATTCTCCTATCTGACCTCGGTTGTATCTTAGTCTGCATGTTTGAAAACTCCACTGGATGAGCTTAGGTAAACAACCCATCCCTAAATCCATCAACACAGCTAGACAGTTCAGTGCCCTTCGGGTCATACCTAGACCAGAAATGGGCCCTCTGGAAATCCATGCACCAAGAATATTAACTCTTTTTCTTTAAAAGTGCTGGAGAACCTCAAAATCCCTGAATGGTTTCAATAGGGACTGATTTTAAAGTATTCATAGTAACTTGCATAAATAGTGAAACAGACTTGGGCTCCTGGCATTTTTACAACATTTACCAAAGCCACCATCTGTAACAGTGTTTTTAACTCCAATTTTATAAATCCAATTTGTCTTTATTACAAATAATAGCTAATAAGATAATGTGGCAAATGAATATTTACTGACTAACCCAGAGGAAATACTACAAATAATATTTTAGTTGAATACCTACTCTAGTTATTTAGGTCAGGCCCACAATATTTTCTACCTAGAATGCAAACTAAGCCTTCAGAGTCGATTTCCATGCCACAGATTCTCTGCATACTGATTTGGGTGTGCCTTTAATTGGGGAAATCTGTGCTGGGAGTTACTGGTAAATTTTAAGAAATAAAACAATAGTCCTCAGTTTAAGTACATATTCCGTTCTCTGCAGACAGTTACTAATTCATTTCGTGTGTGGAGTGTGTTTGTGTGTGTGGTGCGTATGCACAACTATTAGTAGTCAATTCTCTCCCTTTGCCGAGTGGGTCCTGAGTTGGCCTATGGGCATGCTTGTGGGAAACTGTCAATGAATTTAATTGACCTGTGAAGACCCAGCCTCCCGTGAGCCTTACCATTGCCTAGTCAGGGGTCCTGACCTACAAAAGAAGGGAGAAATCAAGCTGGGCACAAGCAAGCATGCATGGCCTATGTATTCATTTCTCTCTGCTCTTGACTCTGGATGTCACGTGACAGTCTTCTCCAGGGTCTCGCCACTGTGGCTTTTGTCTACAATGGGCTCCCACCTGGAGCTGAAAGAAACCTCCTTTTCCCCCTAAATTTCTTTTTGGGAGCAACAGAAAGGAAACCAGGGGAACTGCAGGGAATTGGCCCTGGAGGAGTAACTCTCCAAGCAGAAGGGGGATGCATGTTTCAGTGGCAAAGTCGTCTAGGCAAATCTGCTTTGTCTCTATGTTTTCTCATGTTGCATCCAGGGTCCAGGCCCTCATGTGGATACTATCTCTGTCACAGACTGAACTAGGAGGACCTCTCCTCTAGATGCTGCCTATGGTAGAATTGGTGGGACCACTCACTCCTAACTATGGCTGCCCATAACAGCTGAACACTCTGCAGGCCTTAAGCCCCAGTCTAAGTACTTAACATACATTTTCTCATTTAATTCTTACAACCATCTAAGGGGTCAGTGTTACTGATAACGCTCATCTTGGAAATGAAGAATTTGTCAGGTAAAGGAGCAGAGTTGGGCTGCAAAGACACCTAGGAAACTACCAATCCCATTTCAGCATGTCTAACCTTTTCATATCGAGACATGACTTCACCTATGAAGTTCATGCTTGAGAGCCATGTAATTGAGTTACCATTTTTTTTCTGTCTCATAATAATTTGAAAGTAAGTTTACTATTTTGGATTGCATTCATAGTATCCTAGGGTTGGGTTGGATACACCCATAAGACTGTGTGGACTCTCTCAGAGAAAGCACACCTCTAACAGCATAGAGTGGGCCTGACCACAGAGGGCAGCATAGCAGGCAGGCACAGAACAAGCCCAGCCTGGAGGCCAGCCATGCTCCTGCCTGAGCATGCTGTGTTACTGTGGCCAATAGATTCCCTTTTCCCCCTTAAGGGAGGAATGATCTTTCTGTTACTCTAGTGATCACTGAGACATGTGACAGCATTAACCCACCCAGGTTCTCCCACTCTGGAAATGAAACCTTCTAGGACTATGCTCAGGACCAAACACAAGACTTGGATATTTTCTCCTTATAAATGAGGAGGATTACTTCAGCCCCTGGTTTCCATTAGAGACTTCCCAACTCAGCTACAGCTGATAGCAGCGCCAGTATGGGCTTGACCTGGGATCCAGCATGGACATTCTTTTGAACCACAAGTTAAGGCTAGGTCTATACCTTGTTACTTGTTCTGGAATTTTAAAATCATAAAGACAACCCTGGCTGCCTAGATAGATGCTTTCTTAGCAGTTTTGCTGCTGATGACTCTCTCCCCCACATCCCTTTTCTGCATTGTCTATGAACTAACTCAGCTTTTAACTCCAACGGCTTTAGTTCTAGTATCGGTTGCTTACCACAGGCAGACACATGAGCCCTTCCTGGATTCCCTATTTTTAGCCCTCATAGGACACCCCCAATACCTAGATTACTAACCGTATCTTATTAGTGTCCATCCAGCTTGGTATTTTCTGTCTTTCTGGGCTTCCTTGCTCATTTGTATCATGTCCAAGCATCTCCCCAGCCTAGCAATCACTTCTATTTCTAGACTGTTGCCCCACCCGATGGAAATCACCTCCCTGTGGCTAACCATTGCGGTGGACCATAATCACCAATTTCATCCAAGATATACGCCTCTTAATTACTATTGTATGTCGAGCTGATGGCACAGAGATGAATAACACATGTCAACAGATGATGAGACTCAGCACTGTCCTTGCTTCATACATCCAACGATTTTTATGAGGGCTGATTATGTGCTCCATGTGAGCTAGCCCTGGTGATTACAGCCACATGAAAGGCAAGCACAGCCCTTGCCTTCATGGAGCTTATGGAGAGAGACAGAGAAAAAAAAAAGTGAACAAATAGAGAGGAAGACTTGAAATGCTAGGAAGGAGAACTGAGGGTACACTGGATTCGGGAATCAAAGGTGTCTACTTAAAGAAAGTATTCAAACTTCTGAGACCTTAAAATGTTTTCTTGCCTTGCATCTATCTTTGATTCCAATAAACAGTAATGTTTAACTGGTAATAGTCTTGAACTACATGTAACCATCAGTGTGTTTTGTCCGATCAGAAAATTTTTTTAAAGAGTAGTAATTTGGATGGGGCATCATTCTCCACTTTGCCTTGGCGCCTTCCACCTCTGGGTGCTTCCTTTTGGCCTTGACCATGCATTTGTGATACCTGCCTCGTGGTTCTTATCAGTGATTAAAGTTTGCAAGCATAGGTTCAGCCTTTCAAACACTTACAGCAATAAGATTTGATCCGCCTCTACTGCACTATCCTTACAGTTAGACAGCTTTTCAAGTTGGTTTGTCCAAATTGGAAATTAAGCTAAAAACCATGCATGTGAGAGCACAGTTTGTGCTCTTCCATGCATACTGAAGAAGACACACCACACGGTTGATTTGCAAGACAGAATTTCAGTTTGTAGGACTCCAGCCTTGGCAATCAGTCAGGTCATCATTCAAGAATCTTAATGGAGCACTTGAACCTGAGGATACGGAAGTGCTTGCTCAGAAATATCCTTCCTCTTAGTAACAGACATAAAACATAAAATGGATGCCACAGTTAGAAGCTCAAGAGCACTCAAATGTAGCTTGGACCATTTGCCAGCCAATGGGTAAAAGGCTACTTAAAAGGACCTACGTGGCACTAGAAGCCCTGTAGTCATGCTGGAAGAGGAGGCTGCAGGCATCATGATCTGACTGCACAGAGCACCCAGCATAATTATAGTGGAACCCTCACACCCGAAACCCTGAAATTACAAATCAGGTAAATTATGGAGGAGCAGATCCATAACAAAATGGTTTCTTCCAGGGTCACAGAAGGGCAGGCCCTGTGTTGATGCAGAAAGCAATATCCTCAAGCATCCGTGTTTGCATTGCATATACCTGACACATTCCAGAATCATCTGCAGGCAGCCTATCATGCTCTGTATAAGAGAATACGATGATTCAGAATAAGTCTATTCGTTCCTTTCAAATCAGAGCCCTGCCAAAGTGTTTGGCAAATAGTTATCCTTTGAAAGAGTTCCATTTTCTCTGGGATATTCTTGCGGAAGATTTTTGCTTACTCCAAGAGTCATTATAGGATTAAATTACATTTCCATAAGACACTTAGTACACTGATGATAGTAATGCTAATAACTACCTTTGTAATTAGATCAAAATCCTTAAAGCATTAGCTACAAGCCAATTCATAACCTCAAAATGATAGTGTCAAAAGCCATGGCTTAATGAAAATTAGAAATGAAGTCAGCTCAGAAGTCTACACATATAAGCCAGCAAGATGGCTCAGCTGGTAAAAGCAACTGCCACCAAGTCTGAGAACGTGATTTTGATCCCCACGTCCAACATGGCAGAAGAGACGTGATTCTTCTAAGTTGTTCTTCACATGCACACACACACACACACACACACACACACACACACACACACACA
>CABHPP010033986.1:0-18344 GCA_902168425.1 Peromyscus attwateri | reverse complement strand
AAAAAAAAAATAAAGCTGACCCCCATGAAATACCTCCTACAAGTGGGATTTGTGTTGAGGGCGAGTTAAATAGTTTATAGTTATTAAGTTTATAGTCTGTGGTTACAGTGCATTTTAAATATTTCAGAAAGTCTTAAATATTTCTTCCTTAAATATTTCAGGAAGTTTCTGAGATAAGCTAATTAAAGTGACACTTAGCTTAAAATATAGAGTACAACTTGGAGTGTGTGTGGGGGGGGGAGGGGCTCAGTAGCCTAGTTGTGTCTGAACATGAATGGATTATAAAACACCCTCAGAGAAGACTTATGACATATGAACAGACACCTTCTCTGTCTCCAAGAAGATGGGCAGGACTTAGGCAGAGTTACTTATCTTTCTTGGAAGGATCCAGCTCCTTCCCACAGGGCATCCTATCACTAGGGTGGCTCCTTCCTATTGAGATCAAACTGCCACCCAAACTTCACTGAGGGAGGCTCTTGTGAAGTGAGGTTCACTAGCTATCATAGACACTCTAAGATATTTCCTTGGACTAAAGAGGATAAGTCAAAATACACACATTGCCCTTTGAAACTCTGTTTTTATTGAATGGTGTGGAAGCCAGCAACAAACACCAAAGGTAAGGTCCAGATCAGAAACAGCTGCTAACTATCCATCCACTGTAAGGACTGTGCCTTGTAACATGCCATGGAAGGTGGTACATGTTATCCTGCAAAGCATCCTTTGAAAAAGAATAGAGGAAGCCCTAGATTGGATTACTTTTCCTAAGCATTTGCACTTTTCCATTTTCTGGTCTCTTCTGAAAGATTCATTTTGTGTTCCTCATCAGGTTCCTGTCTTTGTGAGGGCAGAAAGTCAAGCTTATCCACCGATAAAGGGTGTTGCTCATTCTAGGCTCCCCTAGGTCCACTTAGGTTCCATTCTGGTTTCCCTTTCTGGTTTGGCACTCATTGTCAATGGTATATATCAGTAGAGGTTACAGTTAATAGTTCCTGTAGCAAGGGCTTATATGAAATAACTAAGCCCAGACCTATGGCTAAGGGGAGATGGTCAGGTCACATAGTCAGTGTGGATATCCAAGCATAACCAAGTGAACTAGCCTCATGTAGCATCTTGTCTTAACAATAACATGTCTCTCTAGATCTTTACATGGCCCAGTGTGGGCTTCAGATTTATTATCACTGCCGATAAAACTAGGGCAGACATGTAAAACTGTCCTGTTCACAAGTGCATTAGTCATTTCCAGTGTCCTGGGTCTTTCCTAGGAAATCACAGTCTCTTGTGTTTGTGTGTATGGTAAGTTTCTCTCCCAGGGAGGAGGCCCATAGTCCATCACCATGTCTGATCACAGATGGCATCCTCTGCTATTTCTGTATCATGTTCCCCAGAGGTGTTCTTCAGCACACTCTGATCTGGTGGGTCCTAGTGGTTGCTGACTTATCACAGCTCCTGGCATCCAGAGAATGATGGTGTTCCTCTGGCTCACCTTTCTTACCCCACTGGCTTCTGAATGGCAAGTCAATGTATTTCACAACTTGTATCAGGAGAACATTGCACGACCAATGGAAAACATCTTCCCACTTTATTGGGGGAGGAGTTTCACAGGGCAATTCTACATCTGTTTGTAGAATTCAAGCACTCATTCAGGCATGAGCCTGTATTGGCAGAGGGTGGTCGGTGTGCCAGGCTGTGTTAAGGAGATCAAACCCCACATGACGCCTCAGCAAGTTTGCCTTCCAGTGAGAATACAAGAACAGCTGGCCTTAGGCACCACTCACAGCTTTAAGAATAACTGCTGACCTTAAATGGGCTACCTTCTCTGTGTCTCCATGACCTCATCTTTAAGTAAGGCAATGATGACCCCTTCACAGAGCTGGAAGTTAAAAAGCATATCAAGAGAAAGGACCCAGCAAAGTGCCAATGACAAAAGCCAGGACTGCCAACTCAGCCCTAATGAGTGCTGAGAATTAGTGTGTAGGTCCTGATGGTGCTAACTATCCTACCAAAGAAGTAACCGAGGAACAAAAAAGTAGCCACATTTCATAGGTCACCAGTGAACACAGCTGCAGGGTTTGCTCCGGACACCAGCAGCCCCCTGCTGTCACCAGCTGCTGAGAGATGGCAGCTCTCAAGCAGGAGTTTTTACATTCTCTCCCCATCTCTTGTCCTCTGCTCACATGCTTCTGTCTCATGCCTGCTCTTCTCCCCAGTGCCTAGAAACAAAATGTCTGTCTGAGAGAATTATCTGTAATTGTTCCGGTTTCTCCTTGGTAGGGAACCACTAAAGCACAACACTTGGGAGAATCTGACCGTGATTGACATTTACTTAACCTGAAAATCTTTCCCCATGTACTCAAGAATCTGTGGTCAAAACTTCCACCAAAATTCACTGTATAAGCTAAGTTTCTCCTCCGTGCTGAAGATCTGAAGAGATCTAACAGACTTATTCTGTGGTCCACATTCTACAGCGAAGGTACACAGACAGCCTACATGGAGAAGGTAGGCAGGACTAGTTCCTAGGAGAAGCAATAGCCTCAGAAGCTTTCAGCCATGCTTCTAAAATTGTGTTCCAGAGATAAGCATCATCTGGAAAAAAAACCAAATTAAACTTTTCAATCCTCTGGAGATAACGCAAAACTTAGAATAATGTGGGTTTGTTCATTCAAATGAAGTGGCTGAACCTCTGTGCAGAGAGCTTGGCTGTACTTTAATTGGCCTGTCTCTTAGTCCCCCTAGTCCTAGGCCCCATACGACAGTCCTCTAGAACAACGCGCTACAGATACAGTCAAAAGCAACAGCCTAGCCACGACTGTGGGAGATGGCGCGAAGCTGGTGTTTCTTCAAAGCCTTGTCTTCAGATAGCTGCCTTGAGTTTGTCTGGTGGCACCCCAAACACTTCACTTCCTTGATTTCTGACCTGACTCAAGAGTTTGCACAGTGAGAACAGATTTCTCCCTACAGGGGCTTGTGGAGTACAGTCAGTGGCAACTGTTCAATGTTTTAGCGACCTTATGTAGCCATTGAGTTAGGAAAAGCAAGTTAGCCAAAGACTTGAAAGGAAGTCTGTGATACAGAGCATCACAATATCACGTATCACGGAGAATACCACAAGCCAAGCATATGTGTAGGGCTGTGCATATGCTTTGGTTTACATACATGAGAATGATAGACCCAGGATGGGTCTACAGGCTTCCTGCTGCTTTTGAGGCTGTGTGCATGCAAACAGTGAAAGCTGAGGTTGTGTTACAAGCTGGCTTCCTGAGCAATGACACTATCAGAACCTCTCAGTGATGGCTGGAGCACTCATATTTAAGGAAGTCCCTAAACTGACCGCCAAGCTAACACAGACTTCCGTGGATACAGGATGTAGAGACCACTCCTACAAATTCAATACAGGAACAGAACCAATAACAGTCAAGGGGAATCTGATTTATAGAGCTGTCATATTTTAGTGCTTAAAATGTCCACTTTCTGAGAAATACGAACCTGCAAAGAAACAGGAAGTTATTACTTACGTGCAGGGAAAAACAAACACATAATTAATAGAAACCATGCCCATGGAAGCACAGAGAGATGAGTGACTAGACAAAAGTTACAAGCCTGCTATTTTAAACAAGTTTCTAAAGATACTAAAGGGAATCACAAATAAAGATTTATAAGGAAATTAAGAAAGTGACAGCTCACCATATGGAAGAAAATGATAAAGAGAATTTATATGTACATTAAATTAATTGATAAGGCCCTTAAATAAAATGAAAAACTTGAGAGAACTCAACATCACATTAGAGCTGGCAGAAAAAAGTAAGGCACCTCAGAGGTGAGGAGAGGTTTTCAGGCTGAGTCATGGACATAAAAAAAAGAAAAAGAAGGAAAATGATTAGAGCCTGAGACTTCTATGCCACCACTACATGTCCTAGTGTTCTCTTCCCTGGAGAAGGTCACCTCTCACAGGATCTCACTATGTAGACCAGGCTGGCCTTGAACTTACAGAGTTCCTCGGGCCTATGCCTCCTGAGTATTGGGATTAAAGGTGTGTGCTGCCATGCCCAGCTTAAATGCTGGATTCTTACAGTTCTTTTTCTCTCTGTTACAAAAGATAAGTAACAAAAAGAACAATGATAAATCTGTGTTTATAAATATAGAACATACATTGAGATTTTAATAATATGTAAACAAAGACCCGAGGAAGGATTTTTCATAAAATATTAATATTAAGTTGACACGAATCTGAACTAGAAATATTATAAATTAGTAAGCTATTTGTACTCCCCCACTAAGAATCCCAAGAAATAGCTAAAGAAATAGTTACAGAATGAAATCAAGTCCTAGCAAAATATCTAATACAAAATAAAAAGTAATGTAAGAGGGCTTCAACTACATTAACTATGAGTGGCTTGTACATACTAACCTAAAGGCAGGGATAGGCCAAAGGGAAAAATAAAACATGTTTGAACTAACAGGCTATTTACAAGGGACACAATTTAGACTTAAATACAGTACTATGACTACATTGAAAGAAAACTTTAGGCAAAGACTTTAACTTTACCACCTGAGGGTATTATACACTTGCTAGGCAAGGTAGAGTGAAACAGAAAATTGTTTTCATATATAAAGAAGAGTGTTTTATGATAATACGACAGCCATTCCACCAGAAAGCAGGACAATTTCAAGCATATATGCAACTAATATCAAAGTTCCCCAACACATGGGGAATAACTATAAGGAGAACCACACAACTTTGTGCAAAATATTGGCATTTCAATACTCTAAATGAAATAATGGATGGAACAACTAGGTGGGAAGACTTATATAACAGTATCAACCAGCTAGACCTGACAGACATCCACAGAACATTGCACAAAGCAACAGAAGAAGACGTGTTCTCCCAAGTACACATGGACTGTTTCCCAGGATGCCCATATGCTGGGCTATAAAACGAGTTTTAGAAAACTGAGAAGGCTGAAATCATACACAACATGTTCCTCAATAACAGCATCATAAAATTAGTTATCAATAATAGGAATAAATTATGGAAGCCCACACATGTATAGAAGTTAAACAATATCAACCTACAAAATCAAGGGGTCAAAGGAGAAACACAAGAAGGATTAGTGATGCCTTGAAATGAGTACAAAGATATAACCACACTGAAGCTTATGAAACACAGCAAAGGGAGCCAGTTTAGAGAGAAATTTGCATTTTTAAATGACTATATTAAAAAAGAAAGATATCAGATACATAAACTAAACTCCCTCCTGAAAAACCTTGGGAAAGAATGGCAAAATAACTCTTAAGTCAGGAGAAAGAAAGTAGCAATTAGAAGACAGAAATCAATGGAACAGAGAACAGAAAAATGATAAAGAAAAACAACAATACCAAATGTTCGTTCTTTGAAAACAGTTACAGAATTGACAAGACCATCAACTTGGGTTGTTACAAAAATGACAGAAGATGTAAGATATTGAAGTTAGGGAAAGAAAGGACACCAAAATGAGTAACAAATTCAAAGAAAGACACAAGTGACCAACACTGATCCATGAAGAAACACAACTGGAATAGTAATAAAGAGATTGAACCAATCACAATAAAAGAGTTTCTCCTTATGTCACAATTACCCATTTATTGATGATGTTTAACGGTATTTCTTTAAAACACTAATGATGCTTTGAGAAAAATATTTTCCAACTTATTTCAGGTCAACATTACCCAGATAAAGATAAATATAGAAACTAGGCACAAAACCACACACTAATATCTATTACAAACATAGATATAAAATACTTTAATAAAATCCTAACACTCTGAAATCCAGTAACAAATGAAAAGGATTATACACTCTGTCTAAATGAGATTTTTTTCTTCTAGAATAGAACATTGATTCAATATTTGAAATCAATCAATAGAATGTATCAAATTAATAGAATGGAAGATTTTCCCAAATGATTACATCAATTGATACAGAAAAGGCATTAATACGATCTATCACTTATTATGAGGAAAACAAACTAAAAATAAAAGGAAGCTTGTTCTGCTTTAGCAAAGTCATGTAGAAAAGGACCAGAGCTGGGTTGAGGAGAAAGCTTAGTGGGTAGAGTGCTTGTAACAGAAACATGAGTTTGATCCACAGAACTTATAGAAAAAAAAAATCTTGGCATAGTGGCACAAATTTGTATTCTCAGCACTGGGGAGGTGGAAGTACGTAGATCCTTGAGGCCCCCTGTCCAGACTAGCCTACCTGGAAAGACTTTGTTTCAAAAAACACGGTGGATAGTTCCTGAGGAATAATAACCAAGACTGGCCTCTAGTCTTTACATACACATGCAGGAGTACACACACAGACACAAAACAATGCCACACTTGACGCTAAAGCAGTTAACCCATCAGAATCATAATTATAAATGTGTTTGCCACTAGTAAGAGTTCCCAAATAGAAGACATGATTGGAAGCAAGCACGACAGAACTAAAAGAAAAATACACAATTCAACAAAATGACTTGAGATCCAACATTCCATTTTCAATATTGGAAAGAACAATTAGTTGGAAGACAATCAGTGAACGTGAAGACTTATGTAACAGTAGAACCCAACCATACAAGGCAAGAAAAGGCAATCATCGCCATTCAATTTGGAACACAAGATTCTAGATTCTACACCAGACAGTCAAGAAAAAGGAAATGAAAGACTCTTTCACTAGAAAGGAAGGATAAAATCACCTTTATTAGAAACTAACATGATCCTATGGATAAATTATACATAAGGACACATACAAACACACACACACACAAATATACACACATACACACACACACATACACACACACAGTATTAGAACTAATAAATGAGTTCTGATAACTTTTAGCGTGTAATGTCAATATTTGAAAACCAACTACATATCTATATAACAGCAAGGGACATCCTGACAGTTAAGAATACAGTTCAATGAAGAGCAGCAGCAAAAGAAATAAAACAGAAATGTGTTTGATAAAAATGTACAAGGTTCACTACTGAAAACTATAGGATGTGTTTTTCTTTTTTTTAAATTTTTTTATTCATTTTACATATCAACCACAGACCCCCTCTCATCCCTCCTCCCACCCCCACCTTCCCCTCAACCCCTCATCCCCTCCTCCAACAGGGTAATTTCTCCCATGGGGCACAGCTAAGCCTGGTACATTCAGTTGAGGCAGGACCAAGCCCCTCCCCACTTTATCAGGGGTGAGCAAGTATTAAAATTATTTTTAATTAAATAAATGTCGTAACATCCTATGTTTATAGACTGGAGTCCACAATAGTTTAAGAAGACAACTCCTGAAATTACCTACAGATTTTTAAAACAATCTCTTTTAAGATCTCAGTTGCAAAATTTGACAACTAAGTTTCAACTTGACTGAGATCTTTCCTAAATACAGATCAGTTTAAATATAATGAGTAGGTTACACAAATTCCATGGTAATGCATTCCACATATTGTCTTTTCTGAACTGGGGGCTAGAAAGTCTTTTTCATTTCTTCCCACAGGAATGAGGGTATTCATGTACTTAACCATAACTATTTATTGAACACAAACTGTGAGACAAACATTATTCTATGATCCAGGATTGCAGATCTGAACTGAATAGAAAAAATCACCCTCCTATTGGTGGACATGCTACTGAGGGGATAGACACTTTAAAAAATAATGTATACATGAATCAGATTGTATTAAGTCCTATAGGTATTAAGAGATAAAAGAAACAAATATTTGGTGGGATATGAGGGTATAGGGATGATTCAAAATAAGTTGCCGAGATGACCATTATCTGGGAATTGTTTCCAATACTGGAGGAGAATTTTAAGCCATGTTATTTTCTTGCTCCTCACTACCCTTCATAGATAGATCAACAGCTGAAGGGAAAGTTATGTTTGGAACCTCTGTAGGTTTTGTATATTTCTTTGTTCTTTGATCCATCTAACTTTCCATCCTTGACTTATCAGCCAGCCAGTCAGCCAGTACTCATCTGATACTCAGTCCATCCAACTTTCCATCTATCCAGTCACACATCTTACCTATCCATATTTCTGTGATTACTGAGATATAATTCACACAGCATAAACATTGGCTTTTGAAGCATGACATATAGTGGTTTCCAGTACACTCACAAAGTTGGACCACCATCATCAGCAAACCCCATTCCCTGCATCTCTAAAATTCAAGGCTCTACTATGGAGCCATGCAGGCAATTCTGATCTGGAGTGAATTGAAAGAAACCACCGGTCAATTCGGAAGACTTGTTTTCTTTTCTCTGAAGATGAAGTTGCCATGTCCTTGTTGTCATGCTTCCCAGCACAGCCACCTCCACATTTGCTTCCTCTTCTGTCCCAACCAAAGCTGCCTGCTGTGCCAAGCAGGGCTTCCGCTCAGCTAAATGGACCTGCACGATACACTCAGCTGTGCCTTTTCACTTTGCACGCACAGCCCAGGCCCTGCTGGGATGCTTGAGTGCCCTGATGGGCTCACTTCCTCATCCCTGCTCTGCAGGCAGGCCTTCCTAAATGCCAGGAGGTGTTTTGATGCTTGGGAGAGAGACAGTGTGCATGCAGTCTCCCCTCTGCCGCAGGAGAAAGGTGGGTGGATGTGTGGGTGACAGGCGCAGTGGGGACCCAGCTGGCAGGAGCAGATGCAACTGGGAGAGCAGGGAAGGGCAGAAACAGAGAGGGCTGAGAGAGGCTCTGACCTTGCAGCCCCTATTGGCCCATCCCTTGCTTCCAAGCCCACAGACACCAGATGCCTGCATCAACACCTCACTTGGAAAGTAGGCAAAGGTTGCACTGTGACTATACCATGCAATAAAACTCTTTTTTTGTGCAGTAAAATGACTGAAGCAAAGTAAGTGAGCGAGACTCACGCTCAGATTTTAGGAATTGTACATGGGCAGATAATCACAGTGGCATTAGCCATAACAGCCCCACAGTAGGTACAAGCCAACTTTCCATCAATTGTCGAATAGATACATCTGGTACAACAACAGGATGGAATTTGATCTTGTGATTAAAATAAAATTTGGATGAACCTTGAGACACGGTTAGTGGAAAGAAGAAACCAGACACAGAAGAGCAAATATTACTGCCATATTGTGTGATCCTGTTTATAAAAAGTCCACAAAAGGGGCTAAGAAGATGGCTAGGTGTTTTCCATGCAACTGTGAAGACTGGAGTTCAGATCCCCCATCACTCATGTAAATGCAGAGCCTAGAGGCTGGTCCTCATAATCCCAGAACTCTGGAGGTGGAGACATGGTGTCTTAGGGTTTCTGTTGCTGCAAAGAGATACCATGGTCATAGCAACTCTAGTAAAGGAAAATATTTAATTGGGGTGGCTCTCTTACAGTTCAGAGGTTCAGTCCATTATCATCATGGTGGGACATGGCAGCATGCAGGCAGACATGGTGCTGGCTACATCTTGATATGCAGGCAACAGGAAGTGGTCTGTCTATTTGGGCATGACTTGAGAATACATGAGACCTCAAAGCCCACCTCCACAGTGATACATTTCCTCCAACAAGACCACACCTACTCCAACAAGGCCATCCTTCCTAATAGTGTTACTCCCTTTGGGGGCCATTTTCTTTCAAACCACCACACATGGGCTCTCCAGGCAAAGCTGGTGAGTTCCTCTAGCCCAATCTGTGAGCTCTGGGTTCAGCAGAGACATTTTCTCAGTAAATCAAGTAGAGTGGTAGAGGATGACACTCAATATAAACCTGTGGTTTCCATGCACATGGCCACACATGTGTTCCCCCTACATGCATGCATACTGTACATACAAACACACACAAAAGTGTCCACAACAGGAAGCTTTATAGACTTAAATTAGTGGTTACTATCAACAGGAAGCAAAAGATGGGGGGGGGGTGAGATGGTGAAGAGGAGTGAGAGGTCAAAGTGCTATATGTTTTTAAAGGTTATGTTCTGTCTTCTTTTAAGACTTCTTTTAAGTTCTTCTAAGTTAGATTTTGGTGATTGTTGCACCACTCTGTTTTGAATTTGAAGTATGAGAAGCATTGAATTATGCATGATATTTTATAAACTTTTTGTTATAATCGTTTTGTGCATGAGGGGAGGTGGGGGTGCATACATGCACCCCAGCATGTGTGTGGCGGTCAGGAGACAACTTGTCTGAATTGGTTCTTTCCTCCTCCCATGCGAGTTACAGGAACTGAACTCAGGTACTCAGGTCTGGCAACAAGCACCTTTACTGACTGAGCAGTCTCCCCAGCCCTAAATTATACATTTCAAATGGGTAAACCATACAGAATATGAATTATATGTCAATAAAGCTGTTATGAAAACAAATTGAAGGGAATGGTAACATCTCAGAAATTCGAATAAATAAGATTTACTGTTATATTTATTTGATAACTAATGTTCAATATTTTGGTTTAACAATTATGATACAATCTGCAATGAAGAAAATACCAAAATAGCATAAAAAACAATAAGCTCTAACCTTAAAGCCACACATTGTTATTTAATCTACCTTCATCACGGCCTTGGACAGAAAATGCATTGTGCAATCAACTCCACATCTGGAACAGTAGTAGTTACTTCTCAAAGGGGCTCAGGTCAAACACAAAGGACTCCCTCCTCCACATTCCAGTGCTACTTCTGAAGTTCTGTGGCAATATGTGGCTGGTCACCATATTGCCCTTTATGCCAGTTTAACCATTAGGAATAATTATTAACACATGACATTCTAAAAATATTTTTCTCAGGTTTGTTTAAAGGAATAATGGCTATTAAGTATTCAAGCATGGGTAATAAACTAATTCCCACAGATTCTCTCTCCAGGCACTGGAAACCCAGTGATAATTCCATCTGGAGGTGTCTATGTTGGAAACGCTGAGACAGGTAATGTGGTAAGACCTGCCTAATTCATCCAAACATATCTCCGGCATAGCTAGTCTACACTAGTTCTTGTGCTGGGGACCATGGGTCAGAAGGGCTCAGGGTGACCAGGTGCAAGTGAGGAACAATATGGACAAAGGTAAGAGGCAGAATGCGGGCTGCATATGAGGGGTGGCCGTCCAGTGCCTTCGTGTGCCATGATATACTCTGTGGACAGATGGGAGCTGGGGAAAGTGAAGGGAGTAACAGGAGCCACTGTGGTACCCTTCAACACCAGAGAACTGCTACATCAGCTGATTTCTAGCTGGAGCCAGAGCCTTACTCAGCCCCGATGCTCATCTCTTACTGACTGCACTAGGTGACAAAGGGTCTGCTTATTGAGTTATACCAACAACTCTTCGAGTGTCTACAGTCCTCATTTTAGTTGGGAAACCATGGCCCTTAAGCCGAGCTCTATTTCAATCCCCCAATCCTAAAGCCCATGCTCCACGCCATTGCTTTGTGTCACCCAGTGGGGTTGGAAATAGGACCTAGGCACTCGGTTCTGTTGGGTCAGTGCTGACCCCTCTACAGGTCTGATGGATCATCAGGTACCACTGCAAAGGACCCCTGGTTCTGGTCACTCAGGCACTTATTGCAAAAGAGTATGGCCTGACTTCTGCCATGTAGACTGCTCAATCCTGCTCAATCCCTGACCCCAAGTGTTTTCTCTGGGTGTTTTGAGGGCTGTCTCCTTGAGGCTGGAATTCTGCCCCTGCCTTGAACCCTGATTCCTAATGTTCCTGATAATGACTGTTCCACCTCTTCACTCATCAATACCCAGGTCCCATGAGGTAAGCACAAACACTCCATTAAGGATCCAGGCCCAGTTAGCTTCTGCTAAATTGCCTCGTGGGCTTGCAGGGTAAGCTGGGTCATTACCCCAAATGGTCAGAGGGGGATGTAGCCAAAGCACATCAAAGAGACTCTAAAAGTTAAAGGTACCATAGGTCTAAAGAAAGACTTATATATAAAACCAAAAGAGGGAAGAGGCTGTACAGACCAAGAGTGGAGGGGAAAAGCAGAGCCAGAATGAAGGAATGAGGGTCGAGCACAGGGGCTTTGTCTATTCCCAGCTTTGGTCAGAATGGCGGCTTCCACTCTTTGCTACATATAGGGACATCTGTGCCATCACCTTTGGCTCCCTGTCTTGAGCCCTTGCTTTCCCTGTGCCGCATCTCCAGATTCCTGTGTGTCTTAACAGATGTATGCCTAGCTGTTGGGGTCACTCTCTTGTTTTGCCCCAAAGGCTCCACCCTCTTTACTGAGTTCTTACGTCACAGGAGAATTTACTTCATGGTAAGTACAATATGGTAAAAGCATCATTGTAGCCGGAGACACAGAGCAATGCCCTGACTTGTGCAAGTCTATCCAGCAACTGGCAAAACTAGCCTGTAAATTCAGGTTGGTCTCCCTCTATAAGCAGTGTTCTTGACCAGTGTCATGTGCTGGCTTGTGTCATCTTCAAATCCATGTCATCTAGGCCAGTCATTGCATGAGTCATCCTCTTCATGCCCACAGATGCCTCTTCCCAAACATCTAAATGGCTGAGCTGGAATGACACCGGGTAACTTTCTACCATCAAACTGTGTAGGACACAGCAGAGGCCCCATTCCTCTAGCTCCAACTATCAGGAGTTGATGTCATACTGGGGTCATTTCTCCTGAACCTTCTAGGTCATCCTGTATGAAATAGTAAGTTCATCTAGGCAAGTGTCCAATAAGCATATGGAGCACACAAAACGGAAGATTAGGCGAGTAGACAGGAAGAAATAAAACTTTGAGATTCGCAGTCATCTCTGGGCAGTAGTTCCTACATAGATTGTATCAGAGCCTCCAATAGGAAGAAATAAAATAATACAAGTGTCAGGAGTGCCACTGCAGAAAAGCCAAGGCCATTCAGGTCTGGGAGGAGACACAGAGGGAATGGACCCCAAGATCCACTTACTGGGGTTCAAATCCATGAATACCACCCTCAAACTCTGTGATTTTGTATAAGTTAATCCCACTTCTCTGTGCTGAGATTCTTTATCTGTATTTCAGGATCCAGATATCAGGATTTTCAGGTTGACGGTATCTAGAGTACAGCCTAGTCCTTAGTAAGCATGGAAGGGTTGTGCTATTATGATCATAATTATGCAGCTGTAGTTTGGAAAGTCCCCAGAAGTTGAAGTTGAGAACAATGGAAAAGGAACAAGCTGACATGGTAAAAAAAAAAAAACAAAAAACGTAGGCTAGAGTGAAATGGGTCAATGAATTGTGTGATACGGGACGATACTTCACCTTCCTGCTACAACTGATCTATTTGATAAATAAGAATGCTCCATGATAGACTTTGGAAAGTACTGGTATTAACTGGTCCTTACCTGGCGTAGTACTCAGTGCATAGCAGGCGCCCAGAAAAACCTCAGCTACTGTTATTAAGGCATTCTAGAATAGGAGGGCCTGTTTCATTTCAGCCAGATTGGAGGTTTGGGGTGAATAACCACTTACACTTATCTGGATGCAGCATCCCCCCTGTTGTTCCACAGGAAATTCACATTTGCTTGCAACAGCAAGGCCACCCACTGTCAACTCTCCGGGCTTAGAACCTACAGAAGGCAGTCCTAATCATGCAACTTTAATTTGTGGCAGTGAGCTCATCCGTCTCTTGGGTCCCACTCAGAACGCAGGATTGCAAAGACAGGCGAAATCGGCACTGGCTTCCTTAGAGAAGGCACTGTTCTCAGGCTTTTACCACCTGCACTGACGTCTTCGGCTCTCTCTCCTAACCTCCAGCCTGCGTGGGAAACACAGCCATTTGCCATGGAGACGAGAACTTTGTCCACAGAGAACATCCAGTCAGTTTCTGTGCAAAGAGGCTAAGTGTCACACACCTTGTGTCAGGAAGGCGAATTTTAGCAGCAAAAGATGCAAATTGTTCAGCGTGATGTCATGCTATGGCATGGTCCCTGTGTCTGCTGCTCATATGGGATTTAGTTCATTTGGCCTTTTAAAAATAGCATCAGGTGAGTCAGATTGTCTCAGAAGCTTTTTCTTTTTCTCCCTACAACAAAGGACAAAACAGTGCCCCCCCTCCCCCACACACCCCAAAATGGTCTTTAGTGAGACTGTGAACTTTTTCAGCTTTGAAAATCACTTTGTTAAACCTTTTACAGCCCTGGTTATGTTACTGTCCCCATGGTGACCTGCCCAGTAAAGCAGAAAGACTTGGGAAACTTGTTTCTGCTATCATCTACCAGTGGGGGTCTTTTGCAGGCAATTTCCTTTCTTAGGGCTGCTGGCCCTGTGCCCTACACAAGAGAAGTTAAAGGGGGCACTTTCCAGAACGCAGCAAGGAATGGATGATGCCACATAGTTGAAGTGCTTTTCAGCTAGAAAAGCCTCCTTCAAGGCTATCCTGAAATCAGCATTTACAGAGTCCACACACTTGTTCATTGAGTTGACTCGTGGGCACATCTCTCAGGGAGGATTCTCTTCAGAAACACACTAAAAATGTACCCAAGCATCATCATCAAAGATGGAACACTAGTTATCTTTTGTCTCTCTCAAGGTATTGGGGACATGTAGGAAGAGGATAAGATGTGCTAGCATCCTTTTGAGCCTGTAGCCAAGACTCTACCCTATCAGACGATCTTCATTATTACTCTATGAATGAGATACTGTCGTCCCAGTTTTACAGATGAGACATGGGGCAGGCTTTGCTGAAAGTTCATCTCATCACAACCTGTTTTATTGTTCTTTGGGAACACTCAGATCCCAATCCCAGCCTGCCTTGCAGCAAGTGTGTTCAGTGGAATGGGAAAGAAAATGCCTTGTGCCTGTATAGACTTAGTGAATCAGACCCAGACTCATTACATACACCTCTGACGTGCTTCCTCCTTCAGACAGTTTGACCACCTCTAAATAGTCTACTAAATTTTCAAATTCATCAGTGGATTAAACCCTTGGTTAATTCAGACTCTTCACTAGACATACCCAGAGGTGTGCTTTATCAATCTCCTAGGTGTCTTTCAATTCAATCAAGTTGACATCCAAGATTAAACACCACACTTGAGAGCATTCCTTCTGGAGCATGGCACAGCCACAAGATGAAATTGACTTGGGTCCCTGTACATGAAGTGAAGTCTCCCACTCTGCTCAGTAACTGAAATTTTGTGCTATATATCTGAACCCTGTGGTGATGTATTGTGTACCCCAATAAAGCTTGCCTGGGGATCAGAGGACACAGCCAGCTACTAAATTAGACATAGAGGTCAGGCAGTGGTGGCACACACCTTTAATCCCAGCACTTGAGATATCCTGCCTTTGCTACCAAGTATTTGGGAAGCACACACACCTTTAATCCCAACACTAGGAAGGAAGGAAGATGGCAGGGCACAGAAAGGTATACAAGGCATGAGTAAACAGGAAGTCTCGTTCCTGAGGCTGAGGATTTCATAGAGATAAGAACATGGCTGGCTTGTTCTGTTTCTCTGATCTTTCAGGTTTTACCCCAATATCTGGCTCTGGGTTTTTTATTAATAAGACTGCTTAGCAATTCGTGTTATAGAACCCTGAGGATTTTCCTAGCACAGCTGCTTGCAGGGCACTAAGCATAAAGGCTAAAGAAATTGATTTCCTTGTAAGAAGTGAAATCTACAGATGAACAAGGAGTCCTGGCTTTCACAGCTGACCTCACCACTTGGATCCTTCAGGAAACCTTAGTCTGGTTTCTGTTGACTGCAATCATGATTCCAAGTGTCTTTGTCCATAACAAAGTTGCTGCTGTCCACTGTCTGGAAAATCATCAATGAAACCATGTCTCACACTCAACCAGGGTTCATGGTTAGGCAAAATCATTAACACTGGAATTCAGCTACATCCCTTCCTCTTGAGTCCCCCTGCCTTTATCTCAGGAGCAAACATTGCTACCCAACTGTTACCCATTTCACCCGTGTCAGGAACTGTTTAAGCTCTTTGAAGGCATCCTAGCACTTGATCCTAGCTTAAATTTCCTGGGCATGTGCAGAGGTTTTTATCTGGCAGACAAATATCTGAAAAACACTCTGAACCTGTCACTCCCTAATCAAAAGCTTCAGGGCCTCTTCACAGCCTACAGGGCAGAGTCTAAATTCCTCAGCATGATGTTAAATTCTCTCCAAAATCTCATACACAAACCTTGTCAACTCTTGACTCAGATTACAGTCTGCATCAGTGATTCCTAACTACTATTACACTTTAGAAATCCTGGCAAGATAGCTGATAGGCATATTCCCCAGTGCCACCCAAAATCCTCCTATGAGACTCAGGAATCTGCACATTTGCATGTGTTGGTGGGTGCATGTGTGTGCATGTACATATGGATCCCTGGAGACAACCTCAGCTATCATTCCTTGTGTGCCATCTACCTTGTCCTTTTTTTTTTTTTTCTTTAGGATCTCTCCTTGGCCTAGAGTTCACCAGATAGTCTAGGCTGGCCTTGAACCACAGAGATCTGCCTGGCTCTGCCTTTCCAGTGCTGGGATTACAAGCACAAGGGACCTCATCTGTCTTGGAACTTTTAATGGACTTAAGTTTTAGGTTCAAGCAAAAATGAGCAGAAGAGATTTCCTGTACACTTTCTGCTCCCATACATGCATAGCCTCTTCCACTATGCAGCTCTCCCAGAAGACGGGGATACTTGTTAGGACTGATGACCCTGCAAGGATACACCATCCTCATGCAGAATGCAGTTTGCTCTTGCTGCTGTGCTTTCTTATGAGCTTCGACCAGTGGTTGTCAACCTTCCTAATGCTGTGACCCTTTAATACAGTTCTTCATGTTGTAGTGACCCCCCCAGCCATAGAATTATTTTCATTGCTACTTCATAACTGTAATATTGCTACTGTTATGGACCTTAATGTAAATATCTGATATGCAGGGTATCTGATCAGCAACCACTATAAAAGGGGTGTTCAATCCCCTTGCTACTGTTATGGACCTTAATGTAAACATCTGATATGCAGGGTATCTGATCAGCAACCACTGTAAAAGGGGTGTTCAATCCCCAAAGGGGTCTTGACCCACAGGTTGAGAGCTGCTGGTTTAGACAATTATAAAGACGTGTATCTACCATCACAGCACCAGCCAGAGAGTAATTTTCTGACCTAAAATCCTTTGTGCTTACTCTGTTCATTCCTCTCTCTGCATTAACGTGTCTATGCCTTTTTCTGACTCATAAGTTTCAGCTTTTTATGGAGTGGAAAGCACACAGAATGCAGCTCTTTTTGTTTTTGTTTTTGTTTTGTTTGTTTTTCGAGACAGGGTTTCTCTGTGTAGTTTTGGTGCCTGTCCTGGATATCACTCTGCAGACCAGGCTGGCCTCAAACTCAGAACTCAGAGATATGCCTGGCTCTGCCTCCTGAGTGCTGGGATTAAAGGCATGTACCACCACCGCCTGGCCAGAATGCAGCTTTTTATGATAGATGTTTTCACTTGATGATGTGCATTTTTTTCTTTTGTAACTTTTCAGAATTGGTAGCTTTGTAAGTGCCAAGTGGTATTTTACACCCACCATTTATGTGTCCATTCATTTAATGAAGGGCATCTTGGTTGCTTTCAGTTTGGGGCAATTATGAATAAAACTTGTTATCTATATGAAAGGTCCTGTATAGACATGAATTTTCAACTTCTTGGTGCAGATACCAAATACATGATAATTAGGTCACAGTAGAGTAGAGTAAGACTTTCACGTTGTCTTCCAAAATGGCTGTATCATTTTGCATTTCCACTAGCAATAAAGGAGCATTCCAGTTGCTCCATTTCCTCATCAACATTTGGTTTCCTCAATGTTCTGATTTTGGGCCATCCAAATAGGTATATTGCTTCACTGTTGCTTGAAGGAGCATTTCCCTGAGGAAATATGTACATTCATGTGATATGGAGCCTCTTCTCATCTGCTATTGTAGCTGAAAGTTTTTCTGTGTCCCGCCCACTCCACAGCCTCTCAAACCCAAATAAACACACATAAGAGGCTTATGTTAATTACGAACTGTATGGCGATTAGCTCAGGCATATTATTGACTAGCTCTTACACTTAAATTAACCCATAATTCTTACCTATGTTTAGCCATGTGGCTTGGTACCTTTTCTCAGTTCTGCCTTGTCATCTTGCTTCCTCTGTGTCTGGGTGGCGACTCCTGACTCAGCCTTTCACTTCCCAGAATTCTCCTCGTCCGCTTATTCTGCCTATTCTTCCTGCCTGCTACTGGCCAATCAGAGTTTTATTTATCAACCAATCAGAGCAACACATATTCATAGCATATAGAATGACATCCCACAGCAGCTTATTTGGCAATGTCATGTGTTCAGACCTTTGGACAACTTATTTTTAAGGCAAATGTTAGTGTTTTTACTGTTGAGTTTGAAGATCTGTTTGTATGTTTTTCATAATAGTTTTTTTTTTT
>CABHPP010033985.1:0-24432 GCA_902168425.1 Peromyscus attwateri | reverse complement strand
CCTCCTCCTCCTCCTCCTCCTCCTCCTCCTCCTCCTCCTCCTCCTCACTCCTGCCCACTCTTCCATTTTCTCTCTTCCTGGGACAAAAGAGATATTCTAATAACCTCCTCCATGCAGCCCTTCTCTGAAATGTCAATTGTTCATGCAGCCCATTGCAAAAATGATTGAAATAATCCAACACAGATCTGAAGGGAAAAATCAAGAGGCCAAGGAAACAAAGCACAGATCAGCAAAGGAAATGAGTGACTGTGAAATGCGCCTTGGGAGTGAGTACGGGACTCCTGGCACCGGGGGGATGAAGTGTCTCTGGTGTATTAATTTGGAGGAAGAAGCACCAATCAAGCTCCTTTGGGGATGGGGCAGGATGCACCCTAAAACTGCAGCTGCATATAGAGATTAGAAAAGCTGGAAAGAGGATAACCTGAGAGCAGGAGACAGGGGACCAGAGGCGTTATACAGAAGAAGCACTGCTAATCAAAGTGAAGCCTGGTCTGAGAGAGAAACCATGCCAAAGTGTGGAGTTTCATGATCATAGAGCACTTCCCCTGTATATGTGCATAACTGTGAATCTACATGGGTAACAGGAAGCGAACAGTAAAAGATGTCATCTTTGCCAAGTGTGTTGGTGTATACTGTTAATCCCAGCACTTGGGAGACAGAAGCAGGCAGAGCTCTGTGACTTAGAGGCTAGCCTGGTCTACATTGCTGGGGGATATCTTTCTGTATGCCGTGAATATATGTTGCTCCTATTGGTTAATAAATAAGTTGCTTTGGCCTATGGCAAGACAGCGTAGAGGCAGGCAGGAAATCCAAGGAGAGAGACAGGAAAGAGAAAGGCAGAATGGAGGAGACACCAGACTGCCATTCTAGGAACAACATGTAAGGCCATGAAACACATGGTGATACATAGATTAATAGTTATGGGTTGAGTTAAACAATAAGAGCTAGCTAGCAGAAGCCTGCCATAGGCCATACAGTTTGTAAAAAATATTAAGTCTCTGAATGATTATTTTATAAGTGCCTGTGGGACCTTGAGGCCAAGCGGGACTGGAGAAACCTTCCTGCTATACTACCTAGTGAGTTCTACATGGTGAGAACCTATCAGTGTGTGTGGGTGGGTGCTTTCCCACCACCTAAATCTAAATTTCTGGTTAGTGGGTTCTGCCCAAGATGGCTGAAAAAGGTCACTTTGGAAAGCCAGTGCCTTCCCAAGTCACCCACCCTGGCCTCCAGTTTCTGGATCTGCTTCTTGCCGCCCTTCAGCGCCAGCTGCTCGGCCTCATCTAGACGGTGCTGCAGGTCCTTCACCGTCTGCTCCAGGTTCTTCTTCATCCGCTCCAGGTGGGCGCTGGTGTCCTGCTCCTTCTTCAGCTCCTCCGCCATCATGGCAGCCTGGAGCAGTTCACAGAACACATGTGTGGGTTACCCACCCAGCACCAGCCAGCACACAGACAATGCCGTAATCTTGTGCCTCTCCGCATAGTCATCATGCCCCACTTTGCCTCTCCAACGACCCTCTCTCCTGGCATCTCTCCAGGAAGCCATCACAGACTGGCTGTGTTCAGGGGGGATGATACCCCCTTGCCATGCTCTGGATCTGAAATCCCCCTTTCTCATCTCCCACTACCATCTCAGCAGAGAAAGATGCTCACATCAGTGATGGCCTTCTTGGCCTTCTCTTCTGCATTTTTGGACTCCTGGATGGAGTTTTCAACCTCTGCCTGGCACTGAGCCAAGTCAGCCTCTAGTTTTCTCTTGGTATTTATCAGGCTCGTGTTCTGCAAGAAAAATTAGATTTGAGGGTGAAGGTTTCATATGGGCACTTAAAACAATGGGAAGGGAGGGCAGTGGGTGGGCAGGGAAGTGAATCATAGTCATGTTCTACTTCTTATTTTCCACATGAGTGGTCTGCTGGGTACAATATCATTCTTGACTGAACAGAAAGTTCTGAAACAGAGCCAAGAGCTGTACATCAGAAAATTGAGTAAATGATAAAGGGAGAATTTCAAACATTTGAGGATGGATAGATTTTTCAGTAAAAGGCATTGGAACAAGAACATGATTGATAGACACATCTATGTAAAATGAAAAATATTTCTACTAATTAAAATATGCCATGCATGGAATTGAAACTGGAACGGTAATGACAAACCAGAAAACATTATCTATATATGAAATACACTCCTGTCCTTTATATAAATAAGATATGTTAATAAGAAAAAGGGGCAAGAAGTATGAATAGTTAAAACACATAAGAAATATGACGGATACCCAAGTGATGAAATGTTCTACCTCGTCCTTAGTGAAAAACTAATAATAATGGTAATAAACCAATGGCATATGTTTCAACAATAAAGTTGGTGAAGATTTAACAGCTAGGGTCTTTTGGAATTTGTGGAAGAGTCCTCACATGGTAATAAATGGGAATAAAACTTGAGACAGCCTTGTTACGTAGAAGTTTACATGTGTTGTATCCAAATGTCTTTACTGTTTTGGCCCGGATTTTATTTTCTTCCAGATATATTGACAATGGTAATCACAGATGAATGCAAAAATTTAGTTATGACAGTATTAATTAGTCTTTATAATCATAAAGAATTTTATTGGCAACAATGTAAAATAGCCAGCCATAAAGGACTGAGTGCAGTCATAACAGTCAACTTTCATAGCCTGCCTTTGCCTTTGCCTTGCCTTTTTTTTTTCCTTGCTGTTGAAACCCACAGCACTGAAAACTATTTACAGAGTTAGAAATATATTCTGGACACATTGTGAAATGAAAGTTAGAAGCTGCAAACCATTGGTCAAAGTTTTACAAAAGTGTGATATTTATATAATTTACAAAGACCCAACAATGAGAGAACATAACATGTTAACCATTTGATTGATTTTTTTTTCTTCTATGTGCTTGCCTATGATTTATATGCTTTAGATCAAGTATCTTTAAAATTATTGTAAAATTAACAAAAATATGGTTTTTTTTGGGGGGGGGAATTTCAATATCCTAAGATTTCAGCTTAAATTATGGGCTGAACATTCACTCTTATTTGAATTTCTGAAATCCAGATAAGATCCAAAATCCAAAACACTGAGTAGCAACATGATAGCCTAAGTGCAAAATTCTACATCCACCTCATGCGATGAGCCGCAGTCAAAATCATCTCCAGGGTATGTGGATAAAGAAACGAGTTTCAGGTTTAGGCTTGTATTCAAACCCAGTATCTCTCATTATGTGTGTGCAAATATTCACACATGCACATCATCTGGAATCGGAAATACTTCTGGCCCCAAGTCAATACCTGCCACGTGTATTTTGGATAAGGGGTTTTAAACCCTCATTTCCTCTGTGAATCCTCCCTACTTCCTTGCTCCAATCCTGCTGCATGCAGCCTGCAAGATCTTTCATATTTATTTCTGGTCAAACAGATCTCAGAGCTCTATCAATCAGAGACAACGCTTTCCTGGCTTGGTCTTGACTGCTAGTCTGGGAGAAATGGGAAGCTACTTGCCAAGGCACCTGGGGCGCTCTGTGCCTCAGGTGGATCATGAGGTGGGAGATGGAGGAGGAGTTACCTGCGGAGAGGAAGCACCTGGCAGAGCCACTGCCCTACTGCCCAGGGTGGACCGACCGGAGTTGAGGACAGACAGCATACCTGGGAGTGTAGCAGCTGGACACGGTCGCTGGAGTCCAGCAGCTCCTGCTCCGACAGCCTTCGGGTCCGCTCAGTCTGTTCCAGGGCCACCTTCATCTCCTCTAGCTCCTCCTGCAGAAGGCCATTCCTGCGCTCCACGATGGCCAGCTGCTCCTTGAGGTCCTCGTTGTTTCTCAGGGCATCGTCCAGGTGCAGCTGGGAATCCTTCAAGGGAAACCAGGAGTGAGGGCAGAGCTTCAGGGTGGGTGGGCTCTGGGTCCACAGGTCTGCCAAACCAGCCCGAGCTCACCTTAAGCTGGCCCTGGACCATGCGCAAGTGTTTCTGGGTCTCTGCCACCTGGCGGTTGGCATGACTCAGCTGAATTTCCATTTCATTGAGATCACCCTCCATCTTCTTCTTCAGCCTCAGGGCGTCATTGCGGCTGCGGATTTCTGCATCTAACACACTCTGCATGGCTTCCACAGCCCGCTGGCTGTTTCTTTTTATTTGCTCAATTTCCTCATCCTTTTCTGTGACCTTGCGGTCAAGCTCAGATTTTACCTGGCTTAACTCTAGCTGGACACGCAAGATCTTGCTCTCCTCATGTTCCAGGGAACCCTAAGGAGCAAAGAGAATTTTGTGAGTAGCATTGTATCTTTTTTTTTTTTTTTCCTGATAGGGTCATGTAGCCCAGGCTAGCCTAGAACTCACTATGTGACCTAGGCTGTTCTTAAACTCATGGCCTTCCTGGATGCTGGGATTACAGATGTGGGTCAATATACCTAGTGGCATCACCTTAAATGAGCATTTTTCCTTCAAACTATGATAAATATGGCACAATGATGCTCACTTTGTACACACGGGAACAATGCTCTGAGGCTTGAGCATTTGTTGGGCTCCTGAACGACCCTAAGATTAATGAAAGTCACATTAAAACTTTGTATCTGCTAGTAACAAACAGTCTTACATCTTGAAATGGGTAGAACATCTTTTGAGCTGGTAAATATTGTATAAACGGTGTATTTAATAGTGACTATAATATAATGTACGTAATAGTGACTATAATAGTGTTCTAGTCTCTGCAGTGACAGGACAGCTGCTCTCCTGTTAATCATGCATGAGCCAAATTCTAGAAACAGCTCGGCTGGTTGTTCTGTATGGACCACCGCTGATCATGACACTGGGAGATTCTGGGTCTATTTTGATGTCACAGGATTCCCCGTAGCCAAAGATGCTCTATGACTCTGTATGAAACAGGCACCGAGGGATTCTGAGCTGGCTCTGGGGATGCTTGGTGATTGACAGTTTCCTCCCTGAGAGGAAGATATCGAGGACATAAAGAACACATTTATTTATTCTCAAAAGGGGACACAGGACAAATGACACCAGGGGATAAAGTAGCTCAGCTCAGGCTTTTCAGATCCAGGGCTGGCTGACTGCTCTTCCCAGTGGGGATTTCCATGGCCCTGGCAGGCAGGGTTCCATGTGGGTGGATGAGCATGGTTTCTTTCCTTTTCCTATCTGATTCAGGACAAGACACTTACCTCCATTTCTTCTAAGGCAGCCTGGAGCTCGGACTTCTCCTGCTCCACTTGCTTCTTCGTCTTTTCCACTTCCTGGAGGTTTTTGCCCCTTTCTGCAATCTGCTCAGTTAAGTCAGAAATCTCTTCTGCAAGAGACAGGCTTGGTTTAGGCTTTCAACGGGCTCCAGCTCATAGCATAGGTGTTTGCCAGGCAAGTTACAGGATGGCGGTTCATTCGTGGCATTTACATAAGAGAGTATACGGGAAGCTGTTCTGATGCACTGTTGCCTCACCTGAACTGTGTGGAGGATGAGTGTTGTGGAACAATCTTTGTACACTGTGAATATGTATTACATTACTCTCATTGGTTAATAAAGAGTTGACTGGCCTGTAGCTGGGCAGGAAGAGACTGGGTGGGAGAGCCAGACTAGGAGGACACTGGGAAGAAGAAGGGCAGAGTCTGAGGAGCAGACAAAGAGAAGCAAGATGAACATGCCATGATGAAGGAGAGGTGATGCCGTGTGCCAGAATATAGATTAATATAAATGGATTAATTTAAGTTGTAAGAGTTAGCTAGTAACAAGCCTGAGCTATTGGCCGGGCATTTATAATTAATGTTAAGTCTCCATGTCAGTTATCGGGGAGCAGGCTGATGGGACAGAAAAGTCCACCTACAAATGAGGGACAAGAAGAGGATTCTTTTTGACCCAAAGTATACAGAATCACCATGAAGGACCAGAAACCTTAGACTCTCAGTCTTCCAGAACCAGCAGAGACTTGGAGAAATATGGATGCTGTCTAACTTTATAGCAGAAGTCTGAAGTCACTAAGAGCTTTAGCCACAGGCACAAGGATGTGAGGCCACTTGAACACTAGAATCCCTGAAGTCTCTTGTTTTCTAATAGCAATGTGCTTAGCAACTCACTGGGTATCTCCAGTCCTTAAACTGAGAATCAGCTGCCATTGCACCTTTAATGAAAAGGGTTTGAACCTTGGGGAACACTAGTAAATGTGAGGTTTCATGGATAAGGATGTTGTAGGGTCACGGGGAGGAGGAAGTTGTGGCTAAATGGGGCTGGAGTTGGCAGAAGAAGAGCAGTATGACCCAGCTGAGCTCCTGGAGTGGGGTGGGGGTGGGGGAGGAGGCGGGGAGCTCACCTTGCAGGTTTTTATTCTCTCGCTTCAGCGTCTCTAACTGATCCACCACCTCCTCATAGGCGTTCCTCATCTTGAAGATTTCAGTACTGAGAGACCTGGACTCTTTCTGGGCAGCTTCTAGCTCAGCTTGACTTTCATCCAGTTTTTGCTTCCATTCTGCAAGGACCTGTGGTGAGGGAATTGGAAACATGAGAAACAGACAGACCTAGGGAACTTGAAAGAGAGACCATTCAAACAAGGGCTGTGAGTGGTGCCAAGGCTTTATCCTTTTATTCTTGGGGACCAAAGGAAGTAGGTAGGCCCTACTCTAGACTAGGGTCTCCAAAGTCTGATGTTTCTACACATGCCCTGCTGGGTTCTTAAAATACAGGCCTCTGAGTATCACTGAGCTGACAGGTAGTTTTCCAGATTTCAGAATATTTCCCCCAGGATTTTGAGTATTTGCATAGACATGAGATACTTTGGAGATGAGACCCAAGCTCCATGCAAATATGTTTCATTTGCCACGTTATGGACATAAGGAATTTTGTATAGTACTTTTAGCATGCTTGTGTGTATAAGGTATATATGAGTGTATGATACACATGTGTGTATACATGATATTTGTGCATGTACAACATGTGAGTGAGAGAATTTGTGTGTGAACATAGGTGTGAGCATGTCATGATATACTTGTGAAGGTCAGAGGACAACTTCAGATGTTGGTCTTTACCTTCCACCTTGAGGGAAGATGCTAAGTGGGCCAGACTAGCTGGCCCATGGGCTTCTGGGGATTCCCCTGTCTCTGTCTCCCATCTTCTGGAAGGAGTGTGGGGATCACAGATGCTCATGGTTTGTATTCAGCTTTTATGTGAGTTCTGGGGACTTGGACCCAGATTCTCATGCTCGAGTGGCAAGTATCTTTACCCATTAAGCCATTTCCCCAACTAAGCATATTCACGTTTTAACTACCACTTGTCACATGAAGTCAGACATGAGATTTTCTTCCCTCTGTAGTGTCATGGTGCTCAAAAATGTCAGATTTGGGATTTAGGGGATTAAAGGTATTCAGTCTACATGACCCACTCATCAGAATTTGAATTAGCTTGGACTGAAAGTAAATTTCCCCCAGAGGAACCATTAGAGAAGTAAAGAAAGTCCCCTAAGAATCTTCCAACCAGGAACTGAGGCTCATCTAACGCTTGTGTGAAAGGCTACCACTGAGGCCACCATGTCCGTGAAACAGTTGGGGAAAGACCTTGTCAAAGTTCCTCTGCTTCTTGTCCAGGGTGGCACAGGCTGTGTTGGCTCTCTCCAAGTCCAGCATCAGGTCATCCACTTCTCCCTGAAGCCTCTGCTTGGTCTTCTCCAAGGAGGCACACTTGGAGTTGGCTGCCTCGGTGTTTTCCTCCGCCTCCTGGAGCCTCTGGGCCAGCTTTTTCCTAGGAGAACCAGATGTTGCTTTGTCTCCACCGAATGGGATATTTTAGCAAGTAACCATCCCATTGAAGGAGAATGGACAGTCTGAAAGAGGCTGACTGAGACTGGTGCTTGCTTACATAATGATGTGCCATGAACTATATAACCAACGGTGGTACCATAAGACTGTGACAGAAGTGAAAAACTCCTGTCACCTAGCAACGTGGCAGCCATTGCAACGTTGAAGTCAATATATTATTTGTGTGTGGGACGCTGGAATAGGCAAAGCCACTGTGCTGCTGGTCATCAGAAAGCATGGCACGGGCAACGTTGTACAGGTGCTTCCTCCTTCACAGTGACAGCAAACAGCTGTGTCACTGGGTTATATATTTGCTGTGCCACAGTTTTTGTCCTGCTTATGAAAGAGAAGTTTACTATATAATGCCATCCTTTGTTAGGCTGGCAGCAGCTCACATGTGTCAGGAATACTGAGTCTCCTGACGTCCTCAAGAGGCCATGTGGAGGATCGGCTTTCACACCATTTAGGTTTGCGGACTCAATCTAGAAGATTCTCACGATGGTAAAATCCCTAATGACACATTTCTCAGAACACATCCCCATTGTCAAGCTGCCTGTCTGTATCACCAGAATAATCCTGAAATGCTTGGTGGCAAAGCCCGTCTATAAAGAGTCACCGATTGAGCCAGATGGAAGGACAGTCCCTAGGAGAGTGGGGGACGCTCTGAAAGCTTAAGAACCTGCAAAGGAGAGAAAGAGATTCTCTCCAGGTGGGGGGACTGCTCTCCTTCTGAGCCTTTTTCTAGGTCCTTCTCTCCCATGGGGATCTTGGGTCATACTTGGCCTCCTCCAGCTCCTCCGTGCGCTGGATGGCGTCCGTCTCATATTTGGTCCTCCACTGGGCCACCTCACTGTTGGCCTTGGACAGCGCCCTCTGCAGCTCGGCCTTGCCTTCCTGCTCCTCCTCGTACTGTTCCCGCAGCAGGTCACAGTCATGGCGGGAGGACTGCAGGGCGTGAGCCAGCGCGTTCTTGGCCTGAGGATTACAGCGGTAACCAATTATAAAACCACATGGCCCTCTTCCCAGTGTAAGTCTGTTCATTTAAATAGCTGTTCCAAAATTTGAATCATTTCCACATTGCTTCACCAATTTAGTAATATCAGCGTACCTAATGTTTGATTTTTTAAAAACTCTCTCCATAATTATATTTACTTTTTAAAGCAAGTATTATAACATAAAAGAGAAAGCCAATATTTAGCCAGCCATGCATGGTAGCACATATCTATAATCTCAGTACTTATGAAGATGAGGCAGGAGGATGGGGAATTCAAGGGCTGTCTGAACCACATGGTGAGTTCTAGGACACCCTGAGCTAAATAGTAAAATTCTCTCTCAACCCCCTCCCAAATTAACATAAGAAACACTAGAATATATACCATGGATATAAAGCCACATCATCAGCATTTATCTAGACAGCTTGCATGTTGTGGCTATGTGCTTGAGGCTTGCCCTCTGTTTCTGAATAAAGGAATAGCAACTGCTGAAGGGCCCTGGTCCACACTGAGACCTTCCCATGGCTGTAATGGCAAGAATTAAAACAGAATTGAAAAGGAAACCACCTCCTTCCTACTTCATGCAGCATGATGGGATGCTGTGACCACGGAACAGTTACAGCATCTTTGGTGTCCCCAGAGACCAGTATGCCCACATTGGGGACCACTGGTGTGAACTGATGCCTCCTCCCTGCCTCATGACCCTCTGGACAGGACAAACGTTTACCTCTAGCTTTAACAGTTGCAACACATCCTTGGGTACCACCACCAAAGAAAAAAAGTTCTATCGACCCAGGACAATGATTTCGGCATTTTCATCACTTTTAGAAAAGACAAGAACAGGCAGAGCTTTGCCTAAGGAAGGAGTCTCACAGCTGCAGCGAGAGACAAGAAAGGGTAGCCTCTGGCCTCCAGTGACCCGTTCTGCTTGTTCAGTCTCCGGTTCTCACCACTCCTCCCTTGCTCCTACCAAAAGCCTTCCCTCAGAATAGAAAGACTTGAGATAAATACGGCACTGTTCTTTGCCAGAAATGAAAGATAAAGAGAATTTCAAAAGATCGCCTTGTAAATCTCACTCAGATCACAGCAATCGTAACCAGATCAAAGTAAATTTCTTTCATGTGGGTTTTTCGAATGTCTAGATTCCTGTATTTTAAGGCTTGAGACACTAACATCAGTAGTGCTTACTGTGTGCACTGTTCTACTGAGATTTTATTTATTGTCCACGACTACAGTAGGGGGAATCATTCCTATCTGTTTATAGGTCAGTGGGTAGACTGTATTATATGCATTATAGACTATATGTAGATGCTGAAGTTAGCATTATGATGATGTTTGTGTTGAAACACCCAAAAGTTCTCCCCAGGCCATGTAGTCTTTTGGGACAAAGGGTACTTAAGAACAGATGTTACAGGAGGTGGCCCACAAAGAGGAAGGCATTTTAAACAGCTGGGGTGAATTTCTGCATGGGATGGTCTAACTAGTGTGGTAGTGGGAAGGGGTGCTCCTGGCTGGAGAGGAAGTCCATCAAGCCACTCTATGGGAGATGGAGGTGGTCCTGAGGGAAGAAATCCAATGCCAACGTCCTCTATCATTCAGGGACAGGTTATTATGACACTCCGAGGCAGAGAGATGAATCATCCTTGATACTGTACTTCCCCCAGCCAGTCTTCTCCATAAGGAACCTACACCCTGTCAGCCTCACCTTAGAGTCACAGCCCACCTCTCGTCAGCTTCACCTGAGGGTCGCAACCCACCTCCCGTTAGGTTCATTTGAGGGTCGCAGCCCACCTCCCGTTAGGTTCATTTGAGGGTCGCAGCCTACCTCCTGTCAGCCTCCCCTGAGGGTCACATTTCTTGGCTTCTCAGGTTCTCTCCTGCAGCTGTTCCCCAAAGAGTCCACCTTACCTTGGTCTCTTCCTCCAGCTGCCTCTTAAGCTCCTCCAGCTGCTGGGTCAGGGCCTGTTTGCTTTTGGTTAGCTGTGAAACCAGAGACTCCTTCTCTTCTACCTGGTGGCTCAGCTCCCCTGCCAAACAGATGTGTCTCTACGTGAGCGTCACTGGCTGCCAACCCCCCCACGTCCCCACTGGGCCCTGGGGTGTGCCATCCTCACCATTCTGGGTCTGCAGCCTTGCCTTCTGCATGTTCAGATCGTGGATTAACTGGGTCTGTTGGTCATCCTTGGCTTTGATTTCATTAAATTGGTCTTCTGCAGACCGGCACATTCTTTCTATGTTACTCTGAAAAACAAAAAGGCCAGTGGAAATGCAGAAGTGGGTGCCGGGTATCCAGCACCGGAACTGGACGCTTTGATAGTCTGGCTTCTTGTGGGGCCAAATGAAAACACTGAGCATATAAAGGTTGGTTTTAAGGGTCATAATCATTTCAGATTTGCTTTATTTTTGTGTGTGATTGCTCTTCAATGAACAATAATTCGGAATGTCAGCTCTGGTAGGTATGTATCTAGTGATTAGTAAACCAGTTTCTGATATGATGCCACTCACAGGAACCCCAGGATCACGGTGGAAGAGAAGCAAGTCTTTGCCAGGTGGACACTCTTCCCAAACCCCGTGTTCATGTTTCAGTGTTTCTTTCAACACTACAGTGGTTCCTGGGGGTGTGGCTATTGAGATGAGGGAGTCGCCATTCCAGCCTCTGGTCTGCCTGTAGTTACGTGCTTTGTTCAAAACCTCTGTGTGTATTTCAGACCTCGCTTCTCTTTCCTCCCCATGAAATATAGAATAAGGTGAGCATATGCGTTCCTGCAGACTGGAAGGTGTGAGACAGAAGCAGAGGTGTTAGATCAAAGATGATCCTCAAGGAGCTCAGGACCTATTTGAGGATGATGCACAAGGAAGAACTCCAACAGGGGCGGGATCTGAGAGGGAAGATAACTCTCAAATAGAAAACTCAAAGGATACAATAACTTAAAAAAAATAAGGCAAGTACAAGTGCTGGACTTGAAAACTGAGAGCACAGAGTAACATGAGGCCATTCCAGAAGTAGGAGGCTCTGAGGTGAGACGTGGCCTCTGTGGTGTGGTGGTATCAAGGGGTGGTGAAGGTTTTTCAAAGGTGGGGCCTAGTGAGAGGTAATTAGATCATCAGGGTTGTCTCTGAAGGGATTAATGCTGGTCTCCGAAGACTAGATCAGTTAGCAGGAAAATGAGCTGATGTAAAATTGACTGGCATTGATGTTCCTCTAACAAACGCTCCTACCACTGTGCTATCATCTACTATGAGGTCCTTACTTGAGCTAAATAGGTACTGGCACATCTTCAGAACTATGGGCTAAATAAACCTCTTTTCTTTATGATGTACCAAGCCTCGGGTGTTTTACTACAGCAATAGAAAATGAACTAAGAGAGCGACCAGGGTTTGATTCCCAGCACCCTGGTCAGGCAGCTCACAATCCCTTGGAAGGACAGCCCCGGGGGATCCAATGCTCTCTTCTGGTCTCTGTGGGCACCTGCACACACATGCCCTCCCCCAATAAAGTAAGTCTTAAAAAACAGAAGAAAGACATCAATCCTGTGTGAAATAGACCCGGAAAATAGACGGCAAAGGGGACTGTGGTGGTAGCTCAGGGGTAGAACACTTGCCTAGCATGTGCAAGGCTCTGTGTTCAATTCAAGCAACACACACACACACACACACACACACACACACACACACACACACACACACACGGCATTCCACAGGGCCCATTTTTCCCTGACTTCACTGCCTGCTCCTCTCTGATACACTCCCTGACCTTCTAGGGATCCCCTTGAGAAGCTCATATCCCCACTGGGGTCAGTGGTCCTTCCCTGAGCCCAGCCATCCAAACTGTTCCAAGTACATCCTGGAGCATCCTTAGACAAAGGCAGCTCTTATATCAAGGAGGCCATGACTGCTCTCTGAGGGGAATTTTGTGTGAAGTCACAGGGAGGCAGCTTGGTTTAAGGGTCAGCACCTTCATTTGCATGAGCCCCAGGGAGAGTGAGGAGCTCTAGAAAGTTCCGTGTAGGTAGGTAGGGGAGACAAAATATATTCCTGGAGAAGCATTTCTGGGAAATAGCTTAAAGAGGCCATAAAGGAAAGGAGGCCATGTGTTCCGGGCTTCAGTAATCTGTGCCTTTTCTTGCTTATTTTTACATCTGTATTAATGTGCTGGCTAGGGGTTTGAGCCTCGCATGTGTGAGGTCCTAGCCTTGTCCCCCATCATCTCAAAGCAAACAAAAAAGAAACAAGCAACTAAATAAATGTTCATTTGATGCTTCATTTCTCTAATTTTGTGTACACGTAGTCCTCTGGGTACTACATCCTTCAGTTGAACTCACAGCAGACCCAAACAACTGAAACAGCTGTGTGCGTTGGTGCATGTCTATGAATCCTAGCACTTGCACTTGGGAGCTGAGGCAGGAGACTCATGGCCAGCCTGGGCTGCCTAGGAAAAAACTCGTTTTATAACAATCCAAAGAAATGAGAATACTAAAGCAAAATGACCTGTGCTTAGCATGTGCGGATGGTTTTGGCTTTAGTTTGGTTCATTTTTATGGTTTTCTGAGACAGGGTCTCCCTGTGTAGACCTGGCTGGCCTAGAACTCGCTATGAAGAAGGCTGACCTTGAACTTATGGCAGTCTTCCTTCTCTGTCTCCCAAGTGGTGGGATGGCAGGGGACTGCACCCCAGACTTTTCCTTCCAGTCATCATTCCCTGAATAACAGAACATAATGATTTACAGGGCATTTACATTATCTGAGGAGGTGTGAGTTGGAAAAGATTTAAATGAGAGGGTGTGAATGGGAGAGAATGGGTCCACGTTCTCATGCCATCCTATTGGGGTCCTGCACCACGGATTTGGTATCCATGGAAGTATCGGAGCCAATCCACTGCATATACTAAGGGGTGACTATTCCTTCCTATCCTTTCCTTCCCTCCCTTACTCTCCTCCTCCTGTATTTATTTATTTATTTATTTATTTATTTGTTTGTTTGTTTGAGACAAGGTTTCATAATAGCCCAGGTTGGCCCATGTAGCTCTGGTTGTCCTGGAACTCATAATGTTGACCAGGCTAGCCTCCAACTCACAGAGATCCACCTGCCTCTGCCTCTTAAGTTATGAGAGTAGTAAACTGCCATGACAGTCTGACTTTGAACCCTTGACCCTGCCTCAGCCTCTCAAACGCTGGGATTATAGGTATGCGCCACCATGTCTGACTTACGCTTTCTTTCTTTCTTTCCCTCTGGAAATATTATTTATTTTATTTTTATTTGTGTATTTGTGTGTCGGTGAGGGATATGTGCACATATGTGTAGATGCCATTGGAGGCCTTCCTGGAGCTGGGCTTGTATGCAATTGTGAGCCACCACACTTGGGTGCTGGGAAATGAACTCGGATCCTCTGCAAAAGCAGCACGTACTCTTAGCTGCTGAGCAATCTGTCCCACCTCTTGCCTCTTGTGTTTTATCTTCAAGACCTCCAGTTCTACTGCTTCATCTGTCTCAAGGGCCTGCATCTACCTGTGACCCCAAATGCTAGTTTCACATTGACTGTATCTCCCAGTGACAAATACTGTGGGGTAGGAAGGGGGCATAGGGGAAACCGTGGCCACAAGGCCTAGGTGTTAACTAAGCCATAGATTCAGTTCTAGGACACACCCGATGGACTGGAAGAGTCAGGAAGGATACTATGACCTTGACTGGTGTCAGACCACTCAACCAAGTTGGAACAACTTTGCTCTGCATTTTTTTGTGTTTCCCCCAGATTCATAAGTTGAAACTAAATCTCCATAAATTCTGAGGTAAGCTTAGCCTCTGGGGGTGAGTGGTAATTAGGTTCCCACCTTCGTAGGTGGTGAGAATCTTTATAAAAGAGGTGAGAAGATAGGTGTGTTTACACACAGCTTTAACCCCAGCATTCTGAAGGTACAGCCAGGGAGATCTCTGAGTTTGAAGCTAGCCTGGTCTGCATAGTGTTCCAGGCTACCCACGTTTCAGGCTGCACAGTTATACCCTGTCTCTAAATAAACAAATGAAGAGGTGAGAACTAACTCCCTTGCTCCTTCTAACATGGGAAGATGTGGAGAGAAGGCACCATCTTTGAAGCAGAAAGTGAGCCCTGGTCAGACACTGAGTCTGCTGGTCACTTGATCTCAGACTTCCCAGCTCCCAAACCATAAGCAACACTTCTGTTCTTTATAAAATTACCCAGTCTAAGGTAGTTTGCTGTCATAGCCTCAGGTATTAGGACTTGTGGCTTGAATGAAGTTGAGGAGTTGGAAAAGTCAGTAGGGAAAAAGCTAACAGTTTAGAACACGCAGTGAGTCTGGTGCATCAAATTCCACTTGCTCACAGGGTGGGAAGACGTGACTGCCGAGACCAGAAGGGTTAGTCATACCTTTGACTTGGAGACTGTTTCAATGTTGCTGGCCATGTCGTCAATCTCCATCTTCAGCTCGCTCTTCTCCTTCTCCAGCTTCTGCTTGACACGCTGCAGGTTGTCAATCTGCTCCCCAAGCTCAGCCACAGTGTCTGCGTGCTTCTTCCTCAGGGTGGCTGCTGTGGCTTCATGCTGCAGGGTGGCCTCCTCCAGGTCCCTGCGAAGTTTCTGGAACTCAGTCTCTCTCTTCTTATTCATCTCAATCTGGGCTGAAGTGGCCCCACTGGCTTCTTCCAGCCTCTCACTGATCTCCTCCAGTTCCCTGGCTAGGTCTGAACGCTGCTTCTCAATTTTGGCTCTAACTGTGTGCTCTGCTTCAATTTCTTCCTCCAGCTCTTCTGTCCGGGCCTGAAAGGGTCGGCATAATTAAAGGTTGTCAGGGTAGAGAACAATCCATTTCAGGAGCAGCTAGGTGATAAAGGAATGGGGATAGACTGCACAAAGTTGAGAGTATGTTCTGATTTAGCAGGGGACAAAAGGCCATTGGCAGTTGTTTGGAAACAGCCTAAGTGTCTGTCAGCAGGGGAATGATCAATCAGTTGTGATGAGGGCTTGTCCTGATGCCAAGTAGCAATTCAATGCTGTAGCAAGTCTGCCATGGAAAGCCCTGCAGGACATGCCGATATTTAAAAGGAATAAGTTGTACTCTGTGCTTAGGATGAAAAGATTTATGCTGAAAATATGAAGAAATGTGGATAAATTTTTGCATATATACCATATCTTTTCTCTGGGACTTCAGTATATCCATGAACATATAGCAAAGGTATCCTGAATGATCCATAAACACCTGAAACTGGCAGTTCCTTCTCAGAAGACTGGGAGGGCCCTGGGCTTAAGGACAGGGGTCAGTGTACTTTTACCGGCAATAACTGGCCCTCTCGATCACATTCTGATTCTTTTCAAGGGAATATATAATTAAATGCCACTTAGAAAATTTGAAATATTTATTTCAGAAACTACAGAAAAAGGCCCGCTGTGGTGGCATGCTGCTGAGGCGGGGAGTGGAAAGAAAAGATAAAAAGGAAGAACAGCTCTGATCAACAAGAAGAGACAAGAGCGGATGAGCAAACCGGGCATTTGCAGGGAACCTCTGTGGCCAGGAGGGACCCGATGCCTTCACCTGCAATTCTTTAATCTTCTTCTGCAGCTGCAGACTGAGGACCTGCTCGTCGTCAATTCGGGTTTGTAACTGACTCATTTCAAACTCCTTCCTGCAAGCAGACAGAGCCAAGAAACAAGACAGCATGAGACAAAAGCTGTTTAAGGGGGGCACACTCGGCTTTTCTCAAGCGGAGGGGAGAGAGCATGAATCATCATCTACTTCTTCAGTTTCTCTTCGACTTGCTGTTTGTCGTTCTCCAGATCCATGATGGACTCCTGGGACATTTTCAGGTCTCCTTCCAGCTTCCTCTTCACCCTCTCCAGGTCAGCCCGCAGTTTCCTCTCCTGCTCTAAACTGCCCTCGAGCTGGGAAGATACAAGTAGAGAGGCTGGCTGGGACAAGGCCGAGGAAGCAGGTTTACCCACATCAGCCAGCACTGTCACACCCGTGCCCTGTGGCCTCCAGCCCTGGAAGGAAGGGAGCCAGCCTTCCATCCTCCACCTCTCTGTTCTGTATCTTAGGGGTGGGTATCATGGGAGCCTCCTGGTACTTCTTTTCAGACCATTCCCACTTGGCTTATTCCCGGCCGTATCTCCCAAAGGAAGAAGTGGACACTGTGACAGATGCTGTGGAGGCCTGTTGCGCCTCACCCCACCTACACCACCCAGCCCTGAGGGCAGTCAGGCAAGGAACTCAAGTGTGTGTGTGTAGGACAGGGCTCAGGAAAAGAAGGGTGTAGTAAGGAAGTAGTAACCCACTTGTGTGTTAGCCTTGTTAGAGACCTACGAAAGGTCTAGCCACCGTAGGGACTAAACATGGCTAACTTGAAACCTGGGTCTTACATCATGAACAGTAGTTCATCATGAAGGAGAAAAGAGGTTCATTTCCGTGGCCATAAATGGAAGTTTTCTGGGGAGTGGTGATGGTGGTTTTTGAGGTGTTGCAGGTGGAAGTCAGGACCTCATGCATGCTGTACCACTGAGCTACACCCCTGCCTGAGAACGAGGCCTTAAGCACTGTAGAGAAGAATTAGAAGCTTCTGAAGCCGAACTGTCTACAAGTGGATGCTAATGACTGCAGCAGTTTATGTTTTTCTGAAAATATTATGTTGAACACTTTCCTTAGATGTCCTCTGAAGTCTAGCTATGTGTATTGCTCCCTAATTCATAAGTGGGAACTGAAGCCTCACTAGGTCACGTGACCCGCTTGTCACCTCAGATGTTTGTATCTAGGGTCAGGGCACAGCTGGAATCTGGACTCAGGCTCTGACTTCAGCATCTGAGCTCTCTAGACCGGTTCCTACTCTGCCCCTCCCTTCTTTGCAAAGCACAGAGGTCACGTGTTCTCACATCATCTGTCTGCTGTTCCAGCTTGACATTGATCTTGATTAGACTGTTGACTTTATCTTCTTCAACCTGCAGGTCATCCAGCGTCTGCTGATGGGCTTCCTGGAGAGATTTCTTTTCTTTCGTCAGTTTGGAAATGTTTTCCTCAAGAGCTGTCATTTCTTCAGAGAGATTCTTCACCTAGGAGCAAATCAACAACTAATTTAATATTGAAACAATTAATCCAGCAGCTCCCAACAACAAGCGCTGTGGTGGCCTCCTGTCTCTGTAGCTCCATATCATTCAGAGACAGGTGGCTCCTCAGTTCTTTTTTTAATGTCTTTTTTTTTATTATTTTAATTTTATTTCATCTTATTTTTGGGAATTGTACAGTTCCCAGGCTGGTTCCAAACTCCCAGACTTAAGATATCTTCTTGCTTTGGCCTCTGAAGTAGCCGAGTAGCCGAGACAAGGCACGTACCACTACCGTACCGTCAGCCTTGCAGGTTTTTATGAGATAAGGTCTCAAGTGGCCTAAAGTGACAAAACTTGATGTCAGTCAGGGTGATCTCAAACTTCCAACCTTCCTGCTTCTACCTTCCGAATACCGAGATGCAGGCATGAGCCACCATGTTTAGTTTTACGTGGTTCTGGGATCAAGCGCAGGGCTTCGTCAGTGCTGGGCAACCACTCCACCAAGTGAGCTACAGCCCAGGCTCTCCACTTCTCCTCGTCTTCCTCCCTGGCCTATCATGGTGTCCCAGTTTCTTCCAGTGGGACTGTTCCTTTCAGAGTGCACTATATTTCACTAGGAAGGACACCATTAAAATGCAAATCCACTAGGTGTGAAGGGCAACACATCAATCTGTGTTCACTCATTGCACACCTCCAAGCATTTATCAGGCGGGTTAATGGGGGTTCCGGATGAAGCAGGAAGGGGAGGGAGAGGCCTGAGGTGTGAGGCAAGAAAATCCAGATGTGCTGGCAGCATGGGGCCTGGGCACCTTGCTCAGAGCTTCAAGCACTAAACAGAAACTCCCTTGGACTCATCTTCCAGATGAGAGGTTGCTGACTCCCACCTGTGGCTTGAATCCAACCACACATATATTTCATTTATCTTTTTTTTTTTTTTGGAAACGGTATCACCATTGGAAAATAAGAGTCTACATAAAATCTGGATTTTTGGTTTCTCATGGAAAGCCAAACCTCCAGCAGCACTGACTTCACATTCCCACCTGCCAACCACGTGCTGGGGCTGCGTCATGGCTGCCACCCGTGAGATGGGCAGCCTGTGGACAGCATTTGCCGCAGTCCCCACCCTCCTCCCTATTGTCTATTTCCATTGCTATTGTTAATCCATCACTGACTCTGAGGGTCAGCTGTCACTGTCCTCTCACACCCAGCAGACTTCCGCCTTTGTCTCTCCTCGTGGGTAGCCCGTATTAGATGAATCATGCCAAGCTTTTAAGGACCCTTGTCAAGCATATACTTTTGTGCTGTGTGCCTGTACTTTTCCTGTGTGTAAATGTTATCACACTGCTCATGTCCCTTACTTACACTTCTCTCCACTGAGCACTGGGTATTCATCTTGGTTGCCAGATTCACCCAGCCTGGTGCCCCCACCCCAACCCCAATGGTGGACTGTGCTCTCTGTGTGACTCATTCGCATTCTGCCTCTCCATCCTGTGACGTGGTCCCCAGCTCTGTCCCAAGCAGAGTTGCTGCAAGTGTTCCTGTATATGCAAGCACCTTTTTGTGTGTTCTCCAAGCCATGATGGGAGACGTCTTTGGTTTTACATCCAGAACAGAATTGTGGGCTCATAGGGCATGTAAATTCCTTCCTTCCTTCCTTCCTTCCTTCCTTCCTTCCTTCCTTCCTTCCTTCCTTCCTTCCTTCCTTCTTTCCTTTCCTTCCTTCTCCTTCCCCCCTGCTTCCTTCCTTCCTTTTTTTTTAATACAGGGTTTTGATGTAGCTCTGGCTCTCCTGGAACTTGTTATGTAGACCAGGCTGGTCCCAGACTCTGAGAAATCCCCCTGCCTCAGCCTTCTGAGTCCTGGGATTAAAGGTGTGCACCACCACTCCTGGAAAGTTTTGTTTTGTATGTATGGGTGTTTCTGCCTGCACGTATGCATCTGTGTATACCATGTGTGTGCAATGCCCACAGAGTCAAGAAAAGGGCATCAACTCCCCCAGGACTGGAGTCACAGACTTGTAAATCACCTTTGGAAGAGCAGCCACCACTCTTAACCACTGAGCTGTCTCTTCAGCCACTAGATTCTTTTTTGGTTTTTCGAGACAGGGTTTCTCTGTGTAGCTTTGCGCCTTTCCTGGAGCTCACTTGGTAGCCCAGGCTGGCCTCGAACTCACAAAGATCCGCCTGCCTCTGCCTCCCGAGTGCTGGGATTAAAGGCGTGCGCCACCAACGCCCGGCCAGCCACTAGATTCTTAACTGGACTAGGTAATGCCAACTGACTTCCTCTACATCCTTCCAATAACACATGAGGGTCCCTGTATCCCACTTTCGTCCAACCCTCTCTGATATCCAGTTTTCTGCCTCCTTCATCATCTGCCTGACTCTGTTGGCATTTTTGTTGGCTTTCCCTGCACTTGGTACATGAGAGACAAAGACGAGCATGAGACCATTCTTGTTGTTAAGGAACATACAAGTTAGCAACACTCCCAGGAAGAGTTGAGAGCCTGTGGAGTGGAGGTCAAGGAGGAGGGACCAAAGCGGCCAGCTGCTTGTTATGTCGACCAGGCTGGCCCCAGTTCCTGCCTCTCACATTCTAGGCGATGAGGGAGGATTGGCTGAGAGTCTGTGAGGAGCCTCCAGTGCACTCACCTTGTTCTCCGTGGCATGCTTTTCCTTCTCAACCTTGGTCAGGGTCAACTCCAGGTCATCGATGTCTCTTTTGAGGGAAGAGCATTTGTCTTCCAGATTCCTCTTCTTGGCAACCAGTTCCGAATTCATCTCCTCCTCCTCCTCCAGCCTCTCATTCAGCTCCTTGACTTTCGCCTCCAGTTGGATCTTGCTTTTGATGAGGCCTTCGCACCGTTCCTCGGCATCCATCAGATTTTCTGTTTCCTGCAAGAGCCGGGTTACCGGAAGTTCTGGTCAGTCACTTTGTAAACCCTGGGAAGAAAGGGTCTGACCCTCTAAAAGCCCACACCGCAACTGAGCTGAAGAGTGGTTTGTGTGCACATGCACACAGGCGTTTACATGTCCGTCACTTATGTGCTCTCTTAACCACTGAGGCTATCGTTTGACAGCCAACACAAAGGCTCTCATGGAGTCGCAGGTCCATGGTAAACAAGAGGGCCTCTAACTGTTGATGAATGTGGTATCTGAGCATTTCTTTCTTCCACCAGTCAAAAACCATGTGACCCATGTACTCCATGCTACACAAAGTAGATTCACGTTCTCAAAACTCTACTACATGTTAACTTCCATAGAAGGGGCCTGTCCACATGCTCTTAGCTGTCCTTCCTCCAGCCACAGAATAGGAAATTAGAAACACACACGAATAGGTGACGGAGGAAGTCCACGGAAGACTGTAGCAAGTATTGTGGATGTGGATGAGATTGGCTAATTATGTTCTCAAGCTAAATCAGCTGCCACCTTCCCTCGGTAGAGTATTTAAGCACTAGACACACAGTGCAGGGAAATGGATGGAAAGAGACTGGGAAGAGTCCATGCTGATGCTTTCTGAACCTCTCTACACCCAAGCACATGCTGGGCACTTATCATGGCGTCAAGCTCTCCGACTCCTTGACAACTATCCACCGTGAGTGTTGTTACGAAGTTCATTTTCTGATGGGAAAATGAAGACAGAAAGAGAATGAACTGGACTGAGGTCACACCACTAACAAGTGGGGGCATCTGAGAGGTCAACCCAGCAGGTTCTCGGACCTCCTGTCCTCTGAGCCTGGGAGGTGATGCTCCCTGAAGAGCACTCTATCCATGGGGCAAGTGTAAGTGAGAGCACGTAACTCTGTCCATGTGAGGTGAGACACAAAGTCTCTGAGGATTTATTAAGAGAAAAAGTATCAATTTCATGGAAAGGAGACAAGTATGATACCAGAATATTGTGACCTGCAAATGTGGCTCCGTTTCCCCCCATTTCTTTGACAAAAATGAATTCTCTAAAGCACTTTTCAGAGCATAATCATATTATTGAAAATCATATGTGGAAAATTACTTTCTATTTCCAATTGGGTTATTTAATTTTAATGATTTATTTTTACTTGTACTTTTTTTAAAGTGTGCATTTAAACTTTTAAAAAATATTCTATGTGTATGAGTGAATGTTTTACCTGCATGTATGTATGTATGTATGTATGTATGTTTTATGTATGTGCACCACATGTGTGCCTAGTGTACAAGGAGGTCAGAAGTAACTGGATCCCCTAGAACTGGAGTTATAGGTGGTTATGATCCACCATGAGGGCGCAGGGAACAGAACCCGGGTCTTCTGTAAGAACAATAAATGTTTATATCCACTGAGCCACCTTTCCAGCCCCAAGACGTGCACTTTTTTCCCAAGACAGGGTTTCTCTGTGTAGCCCTGACTGTCCTGGAACTCACTCTGTAGACCAGGCTGGCCTCAAACTTAGAGATTTGCTTGCTTCTGCCTTCCGCGTACTGGGATTAAAGGCGTGTGCCACCACCTCCAGCCTAAGATATGCACTTTTGACAGACCTTTTTTTTTTTTTTTTTTTTTTGTATTTTGCTAAGACAGGATCTGACATCGTTGCCTAGGCATCTTAGATCTCACTGTGTAGCCCAGGTTAGCCTTGAACTCATGGTAATCCTCCTGCCTTAGACTTCTGAGTAGGCATGAGATATATTATACCCTGCTTCTGACACATTTTTATTACAGTTACACACTCTTATCCTTCATGCTCATGGCAAAATATGTCAAAATATGCTGTGGAAAGCAGAGAAGAGACCGGAGAATTTCACTCTGCCAACATGTTTTCTGGGGAAGCCAGGGCCAGCCCTACTTCTGACAGGGTAGTGCTGCAATACTCTGTACGACCACTGGGTGGCACCACTGCCTCTTAAATAGACAGCTCATGGGGTCCTCCGTCCCTGCTCCTTCACTGTCCTGGGAGTCTGTTTTGCACTCTCAGGGAGAAGAAACTTACAGACTGGACTTGCAACTGGAGGTCATTTTTTTCCTGCAGCAGGGAGACCATTTTCTCCTCCAGCTCCTTCCGGCGAGCCTCAGATCTAGCCAGTTCTTCCTTGGCCCGTTCGAAGTCCTCCTTCATGGTGGCCATCTCCTTTTCTGCCTCCGCGCTCTTCAGGAGGGGCTTGATCTTGAAGAACAGGTTCATCCAGGGCCAGTGCTTGACATTCATGAAGGAGCGGACGTTGTACTGGATGCAGAAGATGGACTCCCTGTGCAGCCACAGAACTCAGATTAATTACCCACAGCATTTTCTAGCTCATTTTTCACTTAAACCCCCATCCCCCACCCCACAGGTCCTAGAGTCTTCACCCTTCTCAGCTGGGTAGAAGGGGGTATGCCTAAGCTTTGCAGACCTGGAACCAGAGTAGGCCTGTGAATGAGGGGCACAGGACACAGCATGAAAAGATTAGGAGGAAAGAAGGCTGAACCCTTCATGCCAACTCCAATATCTCAACCAGGCTTATTTGTACCAGGTCCTTCTTTGCCTGCCTATAACTCTAACGATATCCTTTTCCAAGTATTGGAGCTTTCCATGCATGTGTCTGCTCTCCCGTGCCTCTGTGAACTGCTGGATTTGTTTTCATATCCCCAGGGCACATATCCCCAGGGCGGCTGCTCAATCAATGCTGGACGAATGACTGATTGCATGAGTGAATGAAGGAGTACGTGAATATTCAGAATGAGTAAATGAGTGTTCAGAAAGAGTACATGAATATTCAAAGACCCAGAGCAGGAAGTGATGACCAGCTGGTGGGTAGGAGGGGTGGGGTAAGGGAGGTGGGACTCCGCCTTACCTTCTCTCCATCATCTTCTTGAACTCCACCCTCATCAGGTAGCCCCTGCACACGGCCTGCGTGCGCGTCATCAGGGTCACCAGCTTCTCATCTCTCATCTCCTCCAGAAGCCCCAGGAGCCCCGCTTTGAAAAACACCTGTGTGAGAAGAGAGACGGCCCACGTCCTCCTCAGCGGCGGCCTCCTGATGGAGCCTGTTTCGTCCCAGCTCCAGCCTTAACACCCAGAGTGCTTCCAGGCCTCACTTTCCAGTGGCTTAGGTCTCTGCTTCTGCACCTCTTGGGCTACCGTAGTGTGCTCTCATGTAGGTCCCAGCCCCATCAACCACCTGGACTAGTTCTGCATCAAGGCAATCAAGACAAGCCAGGAAAGTAACCTCGGGGCACAATTGCGCCCAGATTCGGAGATAGTCACAGATGCATCTGTCTCCCACCTCCTGGGCTCTCTATCACACCCTCAGACCTGTTGCCCCCAATGTCCCAACTGTCCCCAGCAGGAGCTCCCTCTGGAGCAGCTAGGAGCCCAGGCTCTTCTTTCCCAGGAGCCTGGCTGCAGAGTCAGGCTAAGATGCAAACTAGCCTTTAGCACTCCCTGCTTCTCAGCTGATTGATCTGTCCAAGTGGCCTTGAGTATTTAGTGTTCCCTTGGCCTCCTGGGACCTTTGCTTCTTTGGCCTCCCAAGGACTCAACGAATTACGCATTCCTCCTTATCAACTCCCACATCAGTTACTGTGATGAGTCAGTGAAATTTGTCTGGATGGCTGTGCACAGGACACACACACACACACACACACACACACACACACACACACA